>JASDQU010588529.1:0-15505 GCA_032191745.1 Picea mariana
TGTGGCCTATTAGGTTTCTACTAAACATTAACCCCCTTTGTTATGCTGACTAATTCCCCATCCCAAGTTTTTCTTCTTTGCTATGGGACAAAAACCAATAAAATAGAATGAAACCCCTTGTCCTCCTAGTGGTCCAATATTTAACATAGTTGATAGCCATCTAGGGGTATTCTTTTGACTTCCTCAATGATTATTTGTCATAGGGTTTTGAACCTTCTATAATATTCTGGAAATTCCTCAAGTGGCTAGCCCCATATGCATGAGTAATGGGGGTTGATGTGGCATATTGTGATACCATGGTGGTCAACATGATAGATCAACTTGTGAAAGACATACATTTTTCATATGAACTTTGATTGACACACGATTTGCACTATTGGAAATGTCTTGGAGTGTAGAACATCATGAAGAGGATGTGAACATTTTCTCAACAAAAAAAACCCAAAAAAAACACAATTTAATGCCTCAAAATTGGTCTTAAAGGTTCCATACCCCAATATTCCAAATTGGGACCTGCCACTAAAATGACCTTGCAAGTTGATTCCTCGATTTTTTTCCACTCGGAAAGCATCAAGATATATGAAAAATAATATAATGATCCAATCCATATCACTAGGTGAAAGGTTATCAAGCACGTGCCTAAACCCCGTTCACCATGAAGAATTATGTAATGAACCTCAAATTCACCAAAAAAAAATTGTTTTTTTTCTTTTTTCTTTATGACATAACTTAATTTCATTTAAGATTTAGAATTTAAGAGAAGGTAAGATACATTTCTGTCCATAATGACTTTATTACACCAGTCTATTTTACTTCGAGCAGAAATGTTATGTGGATAAATTCTTCCATAATTCTATCACTTTCCTTAATTTTCAAATCACTCCTAAACAATAGTCTAATTATGAAATTCCGAATACTTAAAGGTGTATGACCTCATGGAAAGAAGAACTCTTAGGAAAATTTGAGCAAAAAATCTGCTTAGTTAGTTTAATACTTTCATATACAATAATTTTTGTACTTGTCATGCCCTGTACACAATGAATTGTAATATGATCTGTTATTTCTATTCTACCTCTATCCCGGATGAAGATCCTCCATCGTTTCTACCAGTCCATTCATTACAGTAAAAACAAAATTCCTACTATGTTCCTATAGTTTTTTGAGAAAAAAAAAGAGGTCAATCGGGTTTCAGTGATTACAAAATGCCAAATACAAAAGAAACAAAAGACCATGCTCTTTGCCAAATTGTGAAATGGAGAAATAATGTGGGTCCAACTCTTTGGGGTTTTGGGGTTCGGGATTTCGCAATCTCAAATGCCAAACACCAACACACAACAATTCTCGAATTGCGAAAAAGTGAATGGAAAGTGGGACTAGTACTTCGGGGTTTCGGGGTTCGGGATTTCACAAATTCAAATGCCAAACGCCAACATACAACAACTCCCGAATTGTGAAAATGTGAAAGGAAGGTGGGACCAACACTTCGGGGTTTCGGGGTTCGGAATTTCATGAATTCAAATGCCAAATGCCAACATACAACAACTATCGAATTGCAAAAGAGTGAAAGGAAGGTGGGACCAGCACTTCGGGGTTTCGGGGTTCAGGATTTCGTGAACTCAAATGCTAAATGCTAACATACAACAACTCCAGAATTGCGAAAAAGTGAAAGGAAGGTGGACCAGCACTTCGGGATTTCAGGGTTTGGGATTTCGGGATTTACGAACACATGACGCACAAACAAAAGAAACAAGAAAAGCCGAAAAGGGAAATGCGATTAGGGTGTGGGCCCAACAATTTCAGGTTTCGGGGTTTACGAACTCCCGATGCAAAAAACTGCACAACGTCAACACCAAATCGTGAAAACATGAAAAGGTATGGGGCCCAGCCAATATCGGGTTTCGACGTTTGGTAATGCTTGATGCATGGACAACACACAATGCTAATCGTTGAATCACGAAATTTGATCAGGCTATGGGGCCACTTCGGGTTTCAGCATTTGCAAGAATAAAAGAACTCCACGCAACTTGAACCAATAAACTCCGAAATGCCAAAAAAAAGAAAACATGAATTCTGATAGTCGTCAATTCCCATGATTGTTTTAGCATCAGATAAACAAAACAAGTTTTCTAGATTTCCTTAACTTTCTAATGTAGACAGATTACTTCCAGTCTGCATTTTATTTTCCAATACGTATATATGTGTATAATGTATGAGTGCCCTGGTGATCCATAAGGTTCTTACTATTTCGTATTCCTCTTCAATTCTTAAATATATATAAACAAACAGGAAGTCTCTTTTAAGATGCATGATTGTTTGGAATTAGCGATACATTTAAATGTTTCCTTTCGGCACAAATTGACTCAACTCCGATTGCTCAAATATAGATCTATTTAATACTTCAGTCTCAAAAATAAACCCATATCTATGCATATTGGTCTTCTTCAAGCATTCATAGAATCCTAGCATTTCGACTTCAAATTAAGCCTATCTGATTGCTCAAATTTAGATCTGTTTAATGCTGTAGTCACAGAAATAAACCTATATCTATAAAGATTGGTCTTCTTTAAGCAATACAGAGTATCCTAGAATTTCGATTTCAGATTAAGCTTATCCTTTAGATGGATCTACTCTCTTATACTCAAATCGTATTTAAATAAATTTGCCTAGTATTCCAGATTTTCAGGAGGGACCACTCCATAATTTAGACTGTGATTGTAAATTTAATACCACGATAGATATCATCCATTGAAAGAATTATTTCGATTTAGAACAAGTAGATGCATAATATCAATTACACACAAAACATCCAAGGACAAAGTAAGGAAAGGTTTACATATCTGAACCAGCTTGCGGAAAAACAAAGGGAACAACCACGTTCCTCCCAACCGTAGAACAGGGCAGTCAAACTACTTGCCCAATTCACCCCCTAGCCTGACCATGAATCCATGAGGGCGAAATTGGAAAAGCTTCTCTTCAGCAATGTCCTACAGCTCCAATAGTTTTTCCTTGCCTCATACTCAAGCAATGTTTATAATAGCAAGTAAATCCAAAGTCTCCTTTTCCAGGATACTTGGCAGCGTCCTGCCTCCTCACATATGCTATTTATCCATTTTGCCCAAGTCTTTTTCCCTCCCTTGGGATTTTTTGCATCTTTCTAAATCCCTGATTTTTAGGGGATGCCAATGGACAAATCACTGATTTTCCACTTGTAATAATCAGCCCAGAGGTAGTTCCAACATGTTCCCCACTCATGGAGTCATGGCCAGCTAAATTTAACATGGTTGTTCCATTTGTCCTCCTGCAATCAACATAAAATATTCCGTTTCCATACAAGTTTCATAGTAAAATAGTTAGTTGGTTCAAATCAGGTCTCTCCCCAACCGTCAAAATAATTAATTACAATTACCAAATTAAAAATTTGGAATTGCCATAAATGGCAAAATTTTTCCAAATTCGAATTTACTAAAAACGAAAATAAATTTCTAGCAATTTTAAATTTCAAAAATATTTTATTTTTGAGGATATCACATCCTTTCCACCTTTAGTAAAACACTATCCTCAGTGTTCATTCCCTTCTTGGAACAGGGTTGGATGAGATTTCCGCAAATCTCCCTCCAACTCCCAAGTGGCTTGCTCAGGACTAAAGTTCTTCCATTGCACCTTTACCTGAGTGACGGCTCTGTTTTGAAGTGCTATTTTTCTCTGATCTAGAATGCGCAAGGGTTCCACCTGGAACTTGCCTTCGGGTTCCACCTGCACCAAATTCCAATCAATCATATGATTAGGGTCATGAATATACTTTTTCAACAAAGAAACATGAAATATATTATGAATTCTTAGATTAGCTAGAAGTGCAAGTTGGTATGCTACGGGTCTAATTCGAGCTAGTATCTCGAAGGGCCCACAAAAACTGGGTGCCATCTTGGCACAATTCCCTAACTTCAATGAGCTCTTTCGGGCTTTGACCTTCAAACAAACATGCTCTCCTACTTGAAATTCCAAGTGTCTTCTTTTCTGATCTGCATAGCTCTTATGTCTGTCCTCTGCTTCTTTCAAGTTCTGTTATACCTTTCTTACCATGTTCTCCATTTATTGGAGCATCTCTGGTCCAACCATGAGTTTGTTAGCTGGGTTATCCCAGCTAATTGGAGTCGTACACTTTCTGCCATACAGTATTTCGAAAGGGCTCAACTTAGTCGAAGTTTGGTACCCATTGTTATATGCAAATTCTACCAAGTACAGGTAGTCTTCCCACTTGCCTAGTTTTGTTCTTACGTACATGCGAAGCATATCCTCTATGATTTGGTTTGTCCTTTCACTCTGTACATCCGTTTGTGGATGATAGCTTGTACTGAACTTTAAGTTAGTGTTTAACCTTGCAAATAATTCCTTCCAAAAAGAGGATGTAAATTTTACGTCTCTATCTGAAATCACCATTTTAGGAATACCATGTAGTCTAAAAATTTATTTCATGAATATTTCAACAATGTTTATATCTTTAAAAGTAGACTTTACAGGAATAAAGTGTGCAAACTTATTGAGTTTATCGATTACAACCATGATAGAATCATTTTGTTTCTGAGTTTTAGGCAAACCTGTTATAAAGTCCAGTGATATAGTCTCCCATTTCCATTCTGGTACTGGTAATGGATGTAATAGGTCAGCTGGATGCTGGTGCTTGGCCTTAACCTGCTGACAATCTTGGCACCTAGCCAAGTATTCTGATGTTTCTCCCTTCATACTAGGCCAGAAAAATAGTTTTCTAAGTGTTGTTATTGTTTTCTGGTAACCTGGATGGCCAGAATATGGTTTCTTATGCACTTCGTCCAAAATTGTTGATTTCAATTCGGCTGAATCTGGTGCATAAAGTTTGTTTTTGAGTCGTAATAGTCCTTTCTTGTCGATGCTTAGATATGATTTTTCAGAGTTGGCTGTCCTGTTTTGTAATTCTGTCATTATCTTAGTGTAATTTTCGTCGTTGATACTTGCTGTCCTTATTCTTTGTTCCAGATCACTTTCTTCCCTGCTGATGTTTATCTCAAATAACCCATGGACTCTTCTTTTTAAAGCATCTGCTACTTTATTTTCCTTACCCTTGATATGTCTGACCTCGAATTCGAATTTGCTCAAGAAGGCTAGCCACCTTGCTTATCTTGCATTAAGATCTAGTTGGTTAAACAGATATTTCACCCCGCTATTATCTGTCAATAGTAGGAATTTTCTACCCATTATATAGTGTCGCCACATTTTTAAGGCATGTATTACTACTGCCAATTCTAAGTCATGAGTGACATAATTTCGCTCATTTTCTTTTAATTTTTGGGACTTGTAACGAATCACATGCCCTTCCTGAGTTAGGACACCACCTAGTCCCTCTTTACTTGCATCAACACAAACTGTGAAGTCTTTATCTGGGTCTGCTACCTTCAAAATGAGTGCCGATGTCAATAATTCTTTCATCTTGTTAAATATGTCATGACACTTTTTCGACCAGTTAAACTTGGTTCCTTTCTTTTGTAGTGACGTGATAGGGTAGGCTATCTTGGAAAACCCTTCTATAAACCTGTGGTAATATCTGGTGATTCCCATGAATGATTGTATATTCGCTACATCCTTAGGCACCAGCCATTCCATAATGGCTTTTGTCTTTTCTGGGTCTACGACAATGCCTTCTGCTGAAATTACATGTCCTAGATATTGTGTTTCTTTATGATAAAAGTCACACTTGTTAAATTTCGCGTACAATTTGTGTTTCCTCAATGTTTGTAGAACTATCCTTAAGTGTTCATTATGTTCTTCTTCCGTTCTTGAATAGACCAGAATGTCGTCGATAAATACTACTATGAACTTGTCTAAGTACTAACTCAAAATGTTGTTCATCAAGAACATAAATCTGGTTGGTGCATTAGTGAGTCCGAAAGGTATGACTACAAACTCATAATGTCCGTATCTTGTTCAAAAAGTTGTTTTGTTTATGTCCTCATCCTTTATCATAACTTGATGATATCTGGATCGTAAATCCAATTTTGAAAAGATCTTGGCCCCACCAACTTGATCGAACAGATCATTTATCCTAGGTAAGGGGTATTTGTTCTTAATGGTCATTTTGTTCAGTTGTCTATAATCGATACATAGTCTTAGAGTACCAACTTTATTTTTCACAAAGAGGACTGGCGCTCCCCATGGTGAGACACTCGGTCTGATATACTCTTTGTCCAACAATTCATGTAATTGTATTTTCAATTCTGTCAGTTCTGGTAGACTCATTCGGTAGGGCGATTTTGAGATAGGGGTTGATCCGGGTAGTAAGTCTATGGAGAAATCTATTTCCCTTCTAGGAGGTAATTCTGGTATCTCATCCACAAACATGTCACTAAATTCATGTAGGACAACAAAGTCTTCTAACTTTGGCTTATCTTCTTTTTCTAATAGATTCGTCACTTGGATGGCATAAACCTGACATCCCTTTCTAATACATTTCTTGAGTTGCATCGCGGAAACTTGTCTGATTGATATAGGTTTTGGTATGCCTTGGGTTGTTCTAATAGTGCCAAATTCATCTTTATAGCTAAATATTATTGTATAACAGTCTAGTACTGCTTTGTATTGTTCCAACCAATCCATCCCGATAATCATATCATAAGATCCTAGTGGTAGGATGTTCAGATTGGTCCTTATCTTTTGACCATCTAAGCTGAAGTCAAAATAAAAAATAAAGTGAACTACTTTCCTTTTAGTACCTGTTGCTAGTTGTACCAGCCATGATTTTGCATGCTTCAGTCTCTTAAGTTTATTCAAATCTACTACATCAGGAGTAATATAACTTAACGTAGCTCCAGGGTCAATTAAAATAGAAATTCGAGTGTCATTGATTTTACCTTCGATTTCTACCACTGAGGATTGGTGGTCAGCTTGCTGACCATCTAAAGTTTCATTTATCTAATGCAGACTTCCGCCCACATCTCCCACTATTGAGTCTTCCTGTAAATTGTGAACAACAGTTTTGTTTGTTGAAATTAAATGTGGACAGTTCCTCCTTAGATGATGCTCTCCATATTCCCAACACTTTAATGGCTCGCGGGAGTTTTCCCCAAACTTCTTTGTTTCCAGGTTTACCGGTTTACTGCTACCTTGCGCACTTGAATGATTGGAGTGAAAAATCTTTCATTGGGAAACCTTTTGCTACATTCTGATAAGGAGCTGGCTGGTATCCCTTCTTCTGTTGGTTCATTCGATCTTGCTTCTTATCCTTCCAGGCCTTGGGAAACTCTACCCACTATTTATATTGGTCATAGCACATTCATGCTTTCCTGAATACCTCACTCAAGGATTTGGGGTTATCAAACTCAATTCTGTCCCTGTAGGACTGTGGTAAACAACTTAAGAATCGCTGGATTTTTACCTTATCCTCCCGAATGTATGGTACGAACATTAGTAGTTCCAGAAATTTATTTATAAGGTCCTCCATCATCATCTATCTGAGTCATAACTCGTAAAATTGTTTCTTCTTCCTTTCATAATAGCTTTCAGAAAGATATTGTTTCTTAATTTTTTTTTTAAAGTCGGACCATTCCAACTATTTCTCCTTTAGGCCCTTGGCCAATTACAGGTCCTGCCACCAAATGCTAGCTTTCCCCTTCAGATTGTAGATGGCCATTCTGACCTTCATGTTGTTGGAATAGTTATAGATCTGGAAGTATTTTTTGATGTCCAACAACCATGCCTCATCTTCTTCTCCTGTCCTAGATTCTTCATCAAAGGTAGTTGGTTTAATCTTTTTAAATTCTCCTTCAAGGTGATCTACTTGTTTTCTTTTTCTGTCTGGTATAGTTTTGTCATCAGCTAAAGGTGTCCCTTCAAACGAACAATCTCCTTTTTCTGTTTCCGGTCCAGAATTCTTGGAGGCCCTTTTGCTGACTTCTTCGTCATGGTTATCGTCTTTTGGGATTTTCTTAGTTGCTATACTATGCAATATGACTTCATTTATCTCTTGCTAGTCTTGCTGTACTTTTTTCAATTTTTCATTGCCGACCTTGAAAACTTGTAGTTCAATAATAAGATTCCTCATTGTTTCCAACATCTCCATGGGTGAGCTTCCATCACTATTTTGTCTTGGATCTCCATGAGGTCCTTGCTGTGGATTTCCTTCCATCCTGATTTTTGCACCCTCCTGTGCTGCCATAATTTACAAAAACAGAAAGGGATTTCCGGTTGTAACCATAAGATTTATTATTTTTACACACATCAGGATGTATACTAAGTAGCTAGTGTGGCCCTGTTCAAGCTCAGTGTTGTAACTTTTGCTCTGATACCATATGTAATGAACCTCAAATTCACCAATTTTTTTTTTTTTTTTCTTTATGACATAACTTAATTTCGTTTAAGCTTTATAATTTAAGAGAAGGTAAGATACATTTCTGTCCATAATGACTTTATTACACCAGTCTAGTTTACTTCGAGCAGAAAGCTTATGTGGATAAATTCTTCCATAATTCTATCACTTTCCTTAATTTTGAAAACACTCCTTAACAATAGTCTAATTACGAAATTTCGAATACTTAAAGGTGTATGACCTTATGGCAAGCAGAACTCTTAGGAAAAGTCGAGCAAAAAATCTGCTTAATTAGTTTAATACTTTCATATACAATAATTTATGTACTTGTCATGCCCTGTACACAGTGACTTGTAATAAGATCTATTATTTCTATTCTACCTCTATCCCGGATGAAGATCCTCCATCGTTTCTACCAGTCCATTCATTACAGTAAAAAAAAATTTCCTACTGTCTTCCTACAGTTTCACGAGAAAAAAAAACAGAGGTCAATCGGGTTTCGGCGATTACAAAATATCAAATACAACAAAAACAAAAGACCACGCTGTTTGTGAAATTATGAAATGCGGAAAGAATGTGGGCCCAGCTCTTCGGGGTTTCGGGGTTCGGGATTTCGCGATCTCATATGCCAAACACCAACACACAACAATTCCCGAATTGCAAAAAAGTGAATGGAAAGTGGGACTAGTACTTTGGGGTTTCGGGGTTCAGGATTTCACGAATTCAAATGCCAAACGCCAACATACAACAACTCCCGAATTGCGAAAAAGTCAAAGGATGGTGGGACCAACACTTCAGGGTTTCAGGGTTCGGGATTTCGTGAATTCAAATGCCAAACACCAACATACAACAACTCCTGAATTGCAAAAAAGTGAAAGGAAGGTGGGACGAGCACTTCAGGGTTTCAGGGTTCGAGATTTCACGAATTCAAATGCCAAACGCCAACATACAACAACTCCCGAATTGCGAAAAAGTGAAAGGAAGGTGGGACCAACACTTCGGGGTTTTGGGGTTCGGGATTTCGGGGTTTACAAACACACGAGGCACAAACAAAAGAAACAAGAAAAGCCAAAAAGTGAAATGTGATTAGGGTGTGGGCCAAGCAATTTTGGGTTTCGAGGTTTACTAACTCCCGATGCAAAAACACTACACAACGTCAACGCCAAATCGTGAAAATACGAAAAGGTATGGCGCCCAACCAATATCAGGTTTCGGCGTTTGGTAATTCTTGATGCATGAACAACACACAACGGTAATCTTCGAATCATGAAATTCGATCAGGCTATGGGGCCACTTTGTGTTTCGGCATTTGCAAGAACAAAATAACTCCACGCAACTTGAACCAATAAACTCCGAAATGCCGAAAAAAAAAAAAACATGAATTCTGATAGGCATCAATTCCCATGATTGTTTTAGCATCTGATAAACAAAAGGGGTTTTCTAGATTTCCTTAACTTTCTGATGTAGATAGATTACTTCCAGTTTTCATTTTATTTTCCAATACGTATATATGTGTATAATGTATGAGTGCCTAGGTGATCCATAAGGTTCTTGCTATTTCGTATTCCTCTTCAATTCTTAAATATATTAAAAAAAACAGGAAGTATCTTTTAAGATGCATGATTGTTTGGAATTAGCGATACATTTAAATGTTTCCTTTTGGCACAAATTGACTCAACTCCGATTGCTCAAATTTAGATCTATTTAATACTTCAGTCTCAGAAATAAACCCATATCTATGCAGATTGGTCTTCTTCAAGCATTCAAAGTATCTTAGCATTTCGACTTCAAATTAAGCCTATCTGATTGCTCAAATTTAGATCTCTTTAATGCTTCAGTCATAGAAATAAACCTATATCTATACAAATTGGTCTTCTTTAAGCAATACATAGTATCCTATCATTTTGACTTTAGATTAAGCCTATCCTGTAGATGGATCTGCTCTCTTATACTCAAATCGTATTTAAATAAATTTGCCTAGTATTCCAGATTTCTGGGAGGGACCACTCTACAATTTAGACTATGATTGTAAATTTAATACCACGATAGATATCATCCATTGAAATAATTATTTCGATTTAGAACAAGTAGATGCATAATATCAGTTACACACAAAACATCCAAGGACAGAGTAAGGAAAGGTTTACATATCTGAACCAACTTGTGGAAAAACAAAGGGAACATCCACGTTCCTCCCAACCATAGAACAGGGCAGCCAAACTATTTGCTCGATTCACCCCCTAGCCTGACCATGAATCCATGAGGGCGAACTTGGAAACGCTTCTCTTCAGCAATGTCCTATAGCTCTAGCAGTTTTTCCTTGCCTCACACTCAAGCAATGTTCATAACAACAAGTAAATCCAAAGTCTCCTTTCCCATCATACTTGGCAGCGTCCTGCCTCCTCACATATGCTATTTATCCATTTTGCCACGTGTTTTTCCCTCCCTTGGGAATTTTCCCAGCTTTCTAAATCCCTGATTTTCAGGGGCTGCCAATGGACAAATCACTGATTTTCCACTTGTAATAATCAACCCAGAGGTAGTTCCAACATGTTCCCCACTCATGGAGTTATGGTCAGCTAAATTTAACATGGTTGTTCCATTTGTCCTTCTACAATCAACATAAAATTTTTCGTTTCCATACAAGTGTCACAGTCAAATAGTTAGTTGGGTCAAATCAGGTCTCTCCCCAACAGTCAAAATAATTAATTACAATTACCAAATTTGAAATTCGAAATTGCCATAAATGCCAAAAAATTTTCAAATTCGAATTTACTAAAAATGGAAATAAATTTCCAGCAATTTTAAATTTCAATTTTATTTTATTTTTGGGGATATCACAAATTAGTGTTTGCAATGTCATACCCTAGGGAAAAATAAACTCAAACTTCCATCCCTGACAATGGCATCATTTCACATGTTGCTTCTTGAGATGTTGCATGTTATTTATGAAACTATGCCAAGGCACCTCAGGGGATAAAAATCAGACATAGTATTAAAGCCATGTTTGTGTAGAAACTATTGTGTGAATATTTCAGATATCTCTCATATCTCTCGACCCTCAAACAATTTCAGATTAGATGAATAAAAACCCAAGAGGCATGTTACAATGTGCATTCATAAATTTGAAATGTTCAGGGGGATGAATGGATGAATTTTAAAAAACAAATTTAATCTTGCAAGATATTTTTGAGAATAAATATTTTAGTCTTCCTAGAAAGAAAACATGTTGAGAAATTAATAATTTAGCAGTTATAAAAAATATGAATTTAGATCCGTTAAAGATTATTCTTAAAAAATCTTTAAGATCTTCATACATTCAAACATAACAAAAACCTTCTCCGTACATTCAAATATATCAAACAAAAATGACAAGAACAAGTCATATAGAATGAACTCAATTCAAATTCCACGACAAACATCACACAATGACACTTAATGCGGTGCTAATATACTAGTCTAAGGTTTTATTAATGGGTTCTGATACAATCACCCAGAATGGAAGATACGACTTAACTAGAAAACACTTACAATGGAAGAATATGGATATGAAGTTTACATACCGAATACATCATGGTGTATGAATATCTTGAGGCTTGTTTCTTTCATTATCTGCATGTACCTGATATTTGTGATATTGCAACTTTGACTATAAGAGCCTCTTTAATTCTCCAAAGTATTGACCATTGAAAAAAATTCGTTACTCCCATTTTATATCATTGTTCCCTATCCAATAAAACTTCTTGAAACTTATTCCTTATTCTTCAAAACCACCTCTTATTTTGGGAGGGGTCCCACCATAGTAAAAAATATTTTACATACCCATTTACTTTTTCAAATTTTTTATTACTAGGCATTAGGTTGTGTGGCACTTGATTCTCCATGCCTTCCCAAAGGGATACTAGCATATTGACACATGTGATGTCAAACCTTTCCCATGCGGTATTCGGTTTTATTGATGTTTCTTAATTACTCATCCCGGTCGATGTATCTTTCAAAGGATGGTTGGGGAATATTCCTAAAAATCTCTTTGATACTATGCAATATCTCAAAGTATCCAGCCAACATCTCTAGGACATCTTGTCCCAACAAAAATCCTTGCAGTTTATCCAATCTCTTGTTATTATTTATGCTCTTCTCTAGCAGCTCCCAATACTTATTTTGGGGGAGTATGTCTCCATTCCCATCCCACGGGGTGGAAACCCAAGTTTGATGAGCTCTATAAAAATAATTTTGATGCAAGCTACTTCCCGTGTCATCTCATGCAATTTGTTCTTAGCATGTTACATGAACCTTCGTTTAGTAACGACCTTTTTAGCATCTATTATGATAAAGGTTCTATCATTGACATTTATATCCTTGATTTGGACCTTGGTCCTACTATTCAAGACTTTATGATACGATGAGACAAGTCTAGTTTATTTTCTAAATCATTGGTTGTTCTGGTTACATCTTTCTTGTCTTAGGTGAGTAGCTCAATCTCATAACCTATTAGGCAAAAATGAGACCAATTGTTAGATATCAAGGTGGATATGTTATCCCATATGACATGTTTGGCTTCTTTAAGAGATGAATTTCCTGTCACCTTCATCTTTAACTTAATATATCTTTTAGGGCCTCTTCCTTAGAAACATTTATTTAGGCCAAAAATACATCTCTTCTCTTTGTTTGTTCCTCCATATTTTTCACCCTTATATATTTTTTTTTGAGCTAGATGGTCATAGTGCATAGCTTCATTTCTTTTACACTAAGGTCAACCATTACCTTAGTTAATCCTTCTCGCGAATCTACTAAGGTAGCTTGCTTTATCCTTGACTTTGTTGTTTGGATCAACTAAGCCTACTGATATTTGAGGGTCTCCTTTTCTTCTTGTAGCCTCTCATTCTCTTCTTGTAATGTTATTATGGACTTCTTACTTTCAAACAGATGGTGATAGAGCTACTCTTTTTCCTCATGGATAACTTGCAACTCTAGTATTTGCACATGTTAGTCCTCAAGGAGGTTTAATCTCTTTCTCAAGACCTTGATTTCATTGTGATTAGTCCTCAAGGAGGTTTAATCTCTTTCTCAAGACCTTGATTTCATTGTGAGTTTGTTTCACCAATTCTCCTACACTAGTGGGGTATTTARGGTCTATACCTAGAGCTATGATATTAYTTTCTAGATCCACTACCCTTATTTGGTTTTCCCTGGTGGAAACATTCTCTTGCTYCATTTTTCCATTGAATTTTTGCAGCATTTCCCTCATCTTCCTTTCACTAGTAGAGGATATCAATACCCCTTTATACAAAATGTCACTTTCTTGCTGATGCAAGTCAACTACATCAGTAGGTTGAATATTCCATAGCTTGAGCTTTATTTGAGTTTCCTTGTAGTTCATTGGGGAGAGGGGTATTGGCACCTTAAATTCTAACAAGGAAAAATTGAAGATGCCTTGTTGATAATCCACTATTGTTAGAAACATTGTTTGGGTTATCTCTCCAACTGGTTGGGGTTGCATCTCTTTTTTCATCTCTCTATTCTACCTTTTCATATCTAGGTAGTGAGAAAATAATGAGGGATGTTTCTCTGTTGCTTCTCCATTAAAAATTGTTTTCTTGATACTTCTTCTCGATCAAAAATTGTTTTCTTGATACTTCTTCTCCATAAAAAATTGTTTTCTTGATACTTCTTGGTGATCGCATGACCAAGGAAAGATGTGAAATAGTTAAGGTTGGTCCCTTAGCTTCACTCTCTCCTTGGTTTATTTACAAAATTCCATTCCCTTTATCTAAGCTCCCCGTCACATTATCCTTTGTCTTGGTTTCTTCATCTCCTTTAGGCATTTTTCTCTGCTAACTATCCACATCCATTCTAGACATCATTTATGAGAATGTCCTTTTTATAGGATGGGTTGTCTCGATTGTGTTGGCTTGGGATGATGAGGTAGCTTGACTAGGGATCCCATTTCCTAGGATCTTCCTAACCTCCTCCTACAACTCTAGGTTTGTAGTTCTTTCTACTAAAACATTCAATTGTTGTTTGTATGTTGGATTTCTTGCATAGATGACATCATGTGTTTCATATACCTATCCTTATCTTTTATAAAAATCAAATTGTTTAATATTTTCTTCAGCTACAACAAAAGTTATTCATTGTTGAAAAAAAAGGGGGCAACCTCATGTGGCAATGGGAAGGTAATGGCCTTTCTATGTTGGGAAAATAAGAAATGACCAACCATCAATCTTTGTCTCACATATTCCAAGGCCATAATCATGGTTGTTAAGAAGCTAGGAAGATTGAATGGTTCTTGTTCAAAACCATACATCCTAATGATAATATGACCCTCTACTAGGTATGAGAATCCTATCCTAGTATCTTTGCTCAACTGTAAAATATGCCTCATTTCATGATAAATCTAGGAAGTGGAGCGCTGTGTATTACGGTAGAGATGAAATTCATGTATTTATTGACAAAGAGGCCGAAACCTTTATTTTTTCTCGTTAGGTCCATTTAGTAATTGGTTTCAACATTCCATCCTCTTTTGTAATATTAATTCGGGGAGCCTCAAAGTAGGGGTGATTTTGGGAGAAGATGAGATATACCACATAGGATTGGTACCTAAAGGATATGATACTATGGAAATTTTCCAACTCAGCTTGCATGAATTCCTCCATTAGATGGAAACACTCAAACTTAGGGAGAGTCATGGATTCCAGGGGCCATAAAAGAGAGAAAGGGCCAACGATAGCCTCATCAACTATCTTGTCATGTTCATAACCTAGGATTTTGCATCTTATGGTGAGAGCTTCTCTATTTCAAGGAACACGTCGGAGTTAAATGGAGGTAGAGTAGCTGGTAATGGGGTATTTGGGGCTAAAAGATTACCTAACAGGCTTTCTTTCTCACATTGAGACAATTCTTGATATTTTTCCTATAGGGTATGTTGTTCTATATTTTCATAAGGGTCTTTGGGGGCAATGGAGCATTTGGGCAAGGGAATCTCGTAATATCGTGCGCATAATTCGATATCCATCTATGGACATCAATTTTCCCTCATTATATTGATAATTTGCTACACACCAATGGAAAATTTCAGGGAAATTGAAAGTTTGTGAGACGTTGGATCGAGCTAGGTTCGATTCCCATAGGTGTAAGTAATTCTGGCAGTTGTTAGCATTGGTTTGGGAATTA
>JASDQU010588529.1:21325-33252 GCA_032191745.1 Picea mariana
GCATCTACATTAGTTAAAATTAAACGAAAGCAATGGCTATAAATTTATCTACATAAAAAAAAGATTGGAATATATTTTAATTAAACACTTATACCGACAAAACTGAATCTTTGCGTGGAATTTTCTACGAGTAATTACCAGAATCCAGTTGATTTATACATTGGCCTAATGTAACGAACCTACTCATGCATTATCTATGTCTATGTTGGTTACATATCATTGAGTATGTGAGACCGTAAATTTTTTTAGATTTGTATGGACAGAAAATATGATGTACAACGGCTATAAATTTATCTATATTAAAAAAAGATTGGAATATATTTTAACTAAACTCTTACATCAACAAAACTGAATCTTTATGTGGAATCTGTTATCAGTAATTGCCATAACCCTGTTGATTTATACATTAGCCTGATGTAATGAACTTACCCATGCACTATCTATGTCTATGTTGGTTACATATCTTTGAATATGTGAGACTGATTTTTTTTTTTGTGATTTGTATGAAAAGAATATATATATATATATATATAACCCTGTTGATTTATACATTCGTCTGATGTAATGAACTTACCCATGCACTATGTCTATGTTGGCTACAGATCCTTGAGTATGTGAGACCTAACATTTTTTGAGATCTGTATGAAGAGAATATATATATATATATATATATATATATATATATATCGCCTTTTCTTTTTCTGAAGCAGTATCTCCTTTATTTTGGGAGGATACTTACTAGGCTGTTTCCATGAATCATTTGATTTTTATCTAGATGATCAGTGTTATATGGAACATACACAATGTAATTTTGTTTCTTTTCATAAATAAAATTAGACATTTTTTAAGGAGGAAAAAAAATAAAAATTTAAACACTTTTACAACGTTTCGAATCGGAATCAGGATTCATCATCAGGACTAATCGTCGAGTTAAAGCTAGTTGATGGTCATCAATTAATACTATAAATGCAGGACAATTAAAAGTTATTTAATTGAGTGGGTTGTCTTAATTTCGGAATATAATTTAATTTAATAAATGAGACTTAATATTAATTAATGAGACTTAAATCAGGGTTTTGTGAATAATAGTTAGTGTGTATAAGTATAAAAACTAGGTTATATGAGGTTTTATATTATTTGTTTAGGGTTTTAGGTAATTTGTTAGGTTTTACTCTTACTTAGTTATTTAATAGTGTTGGTATATAAGTAGTGGTTTGCTTTTAGTTATTTATTTGTTTTTAGGGTTTCGTTAATTAGGTTTTACTTTTAATTAATTATTTAGTAGTGTTAGTGTAATTGTAGTGGGGTTATTAGTCGTTTAGGATCTTAATAACATAGGATAACATATGTGTATTAATATTGAGGATTACCTATTTAGTTATTTTATTTAAGCACTTGGTTTTAGTTATATTTAGTTAATAGAATTGATACTATTATAATATAAGTTTGTAGTAATAATATCTAGTGAGGGTATTAGGGTTTGTAAAAGGATTAGGATTTAAATTAATAAGTGTATAGAGACATGTTTTTAAAATATTTAAAATTTTTTAAGTTAGTAGTGAATTCTAGGTTTCCTTGCTCATTTAGATTTTTTATTTAAGCAAAATTGATAGTGTTTTTAATATGAGTTTGAAGGTTTAAAAATTTCTAGTGAGGGTATTAAGGTGTGTAAAGGATTAGGGTTTTAATTAATAAAGTGTGTGGTGACAAGTTTTAAATAAGAATTTTTATAGTAGTATTAAGACTAGATAGACCCTTAAACATATTCAATTTAAACCAAATTAAGTGGGAAAAGAAAAGGTCGGTGTCATACCTGATTTGTCCCAGGATGTTCCTTTAATTGGTTGATTAATGGGTGCCAAAAGCTACTTACCTCTAGGCCACCGTCTCTGTTCATGTTGTTGGGGTGCTTGATTATTTCTATAGCTTCTCTTAAGCGTCTTTTGTAGTAGTGACCCTCTTTTGCTAGTGTCTTGGTATCCTGAAGGAAAACATGATGTTTGGTTTTGTGGGAGTGTTCTGCTAAGGCAGAGGTACGGGTATGCTCCTTTCTAATGTTTGCTTCGTGTTCCTTAATCCTTACCTGGAATGATCGTCAAGTTTCACCAATGTAACATTTCCCACATGAACATGACACTTTGTAGATGCCTTTCTCTTGTCGGTTGTCTGTAGGGTCCTTTACAGACTTCATTCTTTGTCTGATAGTGATTAGGGGTTTGAAAGTGGTCATAATTTCTGTTCTTCTTAAAACCTTGGCAATCTTGTCTGTGACACCTCGAATGTAGGGAAGAAAGGCTCTAATGTTTGAGGTTTGATCATTTTGTATACGAGTCCTCCTTTCTTTCTTATCTATTGCCTTTTTGATGTCCCTATCTCTATATCCAATGTTCTTGAAGACCTTAGTTAAGTGGTCTATTTGTTCTTTGAGATGTTCCTTGTCAGAAATTCTTGCTGCCCTTGTGGCCATGGTGTTGAGAACCCCCATTTTTTGGGAGGGGTGGTGGTGGGATTCGGCGTGAAGGTAGCTGTCTGTGTGAGTTTTCTTCCTAAAAACTTTGTACCCAAGTGTACCATCCTGTTTCCTAGTTATAAGCACATCTAGGAAGGGTATGCTATTGTTATCTTCTAGTTCCATGGTGAATTTAATGTCTTCAAAAATCCCATTGAGGTGCTCAAAGAATTTGTCCAGTTCTTCTTTTTCATGAGGCCACTTGACGTTGGTGTCGTCCACATACCTTTTCCATCTGGATGGTTTGAGGGGGTATGTTTCAAGGGCATTTTTCTCAAATTTTTCCATGTAGAGGTTGGCTACAATTGGGGATAAAGGGGATCCCATGGCTACTCCACTTGTTTGTTCAAAAAACTCTCCTTGGAAGCTGAAGAAAGTTGATTTTAGACACACTTATGCTAGTCTAGCTGTTTGTAGGTCTGCTACCTCCTTTATGACTTGAATGGCCTCATTCAACGGGATCTTAGTAAAAATTGACACTACATCAAAGATGATGAGCATATCCTTTGAATCAATTTTCTCCTCTTTTATGAGTTCCATGAAGCCTCTTGAATCCTTGACGTATGAGTTTGTTTTGCCGACTAGTGGTCTTAGGATTCTTGCCACGTATCTGGCTAGTTCATAGGTTGGGGAACCAATTGTGTTGACGATTGGTCTTAGAGGGGTTCCTTCCTTGTGGATCTTAGGGAGTCCATAAATTCTAGGGGTAATTTGACAACTTGGGGTTAATCATTTTTTCATCCATTCATCGAGGTTGGAGACTTTAATGGCCTTTTTAACTTCTTTGATGACCATGGATATAAGGTTCTTGTCTAGCTTCTTGTAACTACCAGTCGTGGTGAGATGATCCATCATTTTGGTGTTGTAGTCTACTTTGTTCATGACTACTGTAGCCCCTCCTTTATCATCTTTTAGAATTACAATGTTTTCATTGTTTCTTAGGTTCTTAATGGCTTCTTGGTCCTTTTTGCTGATGTTATTTTTAGGTGGTTTTGCATTCCTGAGGACCATGGCGCAGTCTTGCCTAATGACATCTTTATCTTCTTCATTGAGATTTTTAATGATGTCTTCTATGCTGCAGACTATGTTTTCAACTGGGACGGTTTTTGGAGCAATGGCAAACCCTAATCCTTTCTTTACGATTAGGAAGGGAGAGGAAGCGATCAGCTAGAGGGAAATAGGAAAGATCACCATGGGTCCCCAAGATTGACCCATGAGTTTCCTTCTGATAGAACAAACAGGACGACAGGTCAAGAACCTGCCTAATTCATGCATGTGGTTGAGATATGCACAGGGTGAAAATTGGAGGAGGGTCAGGTCGCTTAGAAAGTGAGCTACTGAAAGGAATGCACGAGCATGTGCAACAAAAGGATCAAAGAACGAGTAGAAGGGTTCCTAACTGGAGCATAGAATATCCTAAACCAAACCTAAGCTAAGAGGGCCACAAAATTGATGCTTGGAAGACATACCGTAAACCTAGAAGATACCTGGTCTAGGTTGGTGTAAGATAAAATCTCTACCAAGAGTAGCATGAAGGAGACCGACCTTCAAATCTTGCTGAGAACCTAAGAGAGATTCCCTAGTGGTATCATGGCGTTTTATGAGGGTGGCCATAATGATAAGAGTGAATGCATCTAAGCCTATGGCTGGGTGGAAAGGAGAACACCCATAGTCAGTTGGTTGGATGCAACTTGCAACTAAATAAGTATTTCATAAAATCTGTGTAATTGAATTGAAATGCATGATTGAATATCTATACTTGTGCTATAAATATACATACTTGATTTATAGTAATAATGCTAATTGTGTAGGAAAATACTTCATTTGAGTGAGGATAGGATGGTAATAACTGTGCATGCCCTGTACATTTGAATACAAGCTTTTCGTAATGTTCCGAGATTAAGAAAAAATGGAATAAACTTAATTTATGGTTTCCTTGTGCACAATATATATATATATATATATATATATATATATATATATATATATATATATACTATTGTGATGGGAAATCCATTGTTGTGATTGGAAATTCATGAATGGAAATTAGGATTATAAGTTAATAGTTTAATTTAAAGTCCTGAGCCCAGGAATGTGATATAACTCACCTTCACACTGAAAGGGAATTGTTGGTCATGTTGTCTATGAGAGGCCATAGAAGGACGTAAACAATATATTCTTCCCCTTTGATAAATTGGTGGGATCGTAGGACCTCGAGCCCTCATTCAAGTGCTAAATGTAAAGCTTGTTCTTATTGTGGATAAAGGAAAGATCCCAAAGAATAATCCTTGAATTGTCTAAGTCCTGAATCAGAAGAAAAACCATCATTTGAGCTCGAAAGGATCACAACCATTGGATTGACAAAGTTAATATATTTGAACTGTTTATTGGAATAGGTTACCATGCCTATAGAGAATGTAACCGAGTTAATCTAGATCATTAATCGAGGATTAACCTAGAATTAAACTTTGTCATAGATTTGTGTGGTCTCGTTTAAGTGATATTTGGGGAAGAGGTAACCTGAACATGATGTACCATGCTGACGTGGAATGCCGATGTGTCCAAATGTTGATAGGTGTCATCTTTTGAATGGAAATCGGTAATTGATCGGTGGCCCTTAGCGTAGACCCTTGGGTGAACTATGTCTTGGACCTCCATTTTAGCCTTGGACGTCGGCCCAAAAGTTTTAAACATCTCGATCATTCGATTGGAGTACATCTGGGATGTGATCTTGGTCATTGATTGACGTGGAAGCCCTTAGATGTTGACAAGAGGAGGGATGGCATCATGATAATGTTATGTTCATGTCATGTTAACTAAAAGAGCCTATCTGTATGAGGAAGTGACGTGGAGGCATAAAATAGGTCGAGGTAATAGGGAATGGGTCCCTATAGAGTTTAAGGGTTGGAAAGGTGAGATCAATGGGTTCGAGACTCCACCAACCCACGAACCTTACAAACTGAAAAAATAATCCAAGTGTTGAGTGTTATAAGAGAGGAAGGGACCCATATGAGTCTGCGAGTCTGCCAACCCACGAACCCAACAAAATCACTGAATAATCTAATTGTTGATAATTCTCAGATGAACTTGTGGAGGGAAGGAACATAATTGTACGTACGTGAGTTCGCTAGTCCACAATTTTACATAGATTGAAAAATGGTTAATTGTTGAGACTTCTTGGATGGACTTATGAAGGAGAGGTACATAATTGTACGTCCATGTAGGTGGAGACATGGTTAAGTGTTGATACTTCTTGCATGAAATTATGAAGGGGAGGCATAAGGTTATGCATTTGTGAGTCCGCAAATGAAAAATAAGTTAAGTGTTGGTGGCGGGTTCATGAAAAGTATGGCTATATACCATGAGTCCGCAAGAACTCCACCCACGAATCCATGAATACAACAAGGTGGCTAGGACCCCGTTAGGATGACAAATATTCATTACTAATAGGATGATGAGCTAAGTTGACTTCCACCATGGAAGGCTAGTCTACTGCCACGTCAGGACTCGAGTGTTGCCACGTCAGTTGGCACAAAAATAAGAACATCACATGGATGGCACTTGAAATTAAGAGAAATGTTGTCTATGTAAAATCAATAACTTCTCGAGGTCATAGATTTCATTCCAGAGCTTAGTTCTAAGTGAAATTACCGACCTTGGAAAGATCTTAACGACCAAAAAAGGATGGAACTATGATAGAGAAGATTTAATGTTTCTAAGAGAAGAGAAAATTTAACACCCCATCCCTTAAAATTGTAATAAGGGGGTTGGATCTGTTACAAAGTGGTACTAGATCAATCAACAAAACTTGGTCTAATTGGGCTCATTAAAGAGTTGAATAAAATTCTTCTTAGAAAAAGTTTAAAGGGAAGGAAATACTACCCTACCCTATTTGTCAGAGAAGACTGCAACACTAGGCCTGGATGGCTTGGAGATGAGTCATATAACTGGTATATCAAGATTTAGGTGAGAATTTTGAAAGGTGTTTCTACCTTTAAAATATTTTTTATTTTCTGCATTAATTTCTTGAGAAGGAATCTAGAATGAAATTGTAACTTGGAAACCCTAGCTAAATTATAGCAAGGGAAGATTATATTGTCCCTTTGTCAAAGTGATGACTATTATTGGAGTAGGAATATGTTGATAGGTTTTATTGGTAGAACCTAAATGAAAGTGGAAAAGGTGGCAAAAATTCTATTATGAAGTTTTCCGAGCCTAGGAAAGGGACATGAGTTGAGTTTTTTTGTTAAGTATAATAATCTCTATCTATTCGGGGAGGGAGAGTATCTTGTAATTAAAATGGAAAATTATATAAGGGTTAAGACCCTTATGGAAAATTCCTTGTGCTTAAACGAAATTGGTATGTATTGATAGAATTTGTAGTAGTCATAATTGCTACTTTAATAAAAGATTAAACCATGTATATGTGTATGATCCATCACAATTACAGGACTATTGGAAAATGTGTAAGGTCAGTTTTGTTTGATCTATAGTGAATGAAGAAAATGGTTGTTGGAGAATAATCGAGTTAATCAATTAAAAATGAGTCTTGTGGACTATTTCTAGACCTCCTAGGAGAGGTAACAAGATATGAACACATAAAAAAAAATATGATGCTCACAACTATAATAAGAGAATGTGTATACCTATTAATATAAGGACATGCCAGTGCATGTGAATACAAATGGAAAAAAAATGGAATACATCTGCATTATAAGCATAGGTAAAATACTTGGGGCATGAGGATATGCCATAATGCATATGGAAACGTTTGAGCATGCATATAATATGCATATATGCTTATTATAGTATGTTATTGGATGTAAAATATGGTGATGGCATGGATCATATGGTTAATTATTATCTAGGTATAGCCTCCTAAGTAAAATGTTTATGATATTGATTACATATTACCCTATGAGAATAAAACATAGTTACCAACTTAACGAGAACTCTGTAGAGTTCTCGTTTTTGGGGGTGTCCAATCTTTTACCCTGTTTTTAAAAATGGTGTTGCCGATAGCACCCCCTGCCCCCCTCCATTTTAGGTGGTTTTTGATATTTTAAATTTTTCGATCCACAATGTTTCCACATTAAATACTTATTTTTCATCTATTTCATTTTTTTCTAAATATTATTTTTTTTATTCAACGGTGCTTTTAGTCATTTTTTCATGCTTATTTCAATATAATATGTTTTTTACCATCTACTTTTTTGAAGTTACGATTTTTCATATGATTTTTTCTCCTGAACTAATTTATTGTTCCATTCTTTTTAAATATAGTGAAAAAACATCATTTTTAACACATTGTTTACCTTTACTTCAATAAATCGAAAAACAATTGTAGTTAAATAACACTATTTTTGAATATTTAGCAAAACAATACACATTTTACAGCCATATATAATAAAAACCTATACATTTTGGTACATATTCCTTAAAATAACATGTGACATAAAACATTTTTATGGACATAATTGAACAAAAAGTCTAAATTTTATAAAAAAATATCATTTTCTTTCATATTTTTATACATTTGAAGTAAGTAAAAAAATGAGAACATTTATATTGATTCACATACAAATAAAACGACAAAAAAAATGATAAAAGGATTCATCACAAAACAACAATAGATACATCTTTATTCTTATTTTAAAATATGAAAGTCAAATCGTTACAGTTACAACTCATCATAAAATTGCAAAATTGAGCATCATCTTCAAAGGAATATTTAAACTAATCAACAATGTCATATATCCCAAATTCATCATTCTCAACAAACACATTATCATCTTCTTCAACGTTATTTTCTTCTTCCATTGTGTCATTTTGTCCTTCCATTGGTTGTTTGGTATCTTCAAGTTCTCCAAAGTGAACATTTCCAATCATTCCTCCTAATGGTACTTGAGGTTCCTTTGACAATTTTTCCACCTTTGATTCACTAAAATCTCCTTTCCTCAAGCCAACTTCTTGCATTTCATCTCGAAGAGCTATAATAACATTAATTTTTTTTTGAATAAAACTACACTACATTGGGTCACTTTCAATGGCTATGAAATTCCTTCCTTTCTGTAGGAAACACGCTAATGTTGTAGCTAATCACCAAATACAAAATAAATAATGAAGTTAGATACTGTAAAAATACATAAATTAAGAATAATATAAGATTGAAGTATTATTTCATAAATATTAGATCATAATTCTTACCTGAACCTGAGAACAAATCTAAAACCCAATCTCCTTCATTTGAAAATTTATCTATAAGATAATTAATTAATGCTTGTGCTTTTTGATAAATTTTAACCATCTCTCCTTTCAAATATTTTTCCTCACATGTTATCTTTCTAACTACAACATCGTATACCAATATACTACTAGGAGTCTCTCCATCATTTGTATTTGCAAGAAAATAATTATAAGAATCATATTTTGTCCATGTTGCAAGATGCATACTCTCAAAATCACGTTTAAATGATTTTCTCTTGGAGCTATGAACATTAGGCTTGTGTCTGTAACATAAATAAGTGCAAATTCAATTAACTTGTGAATTAATAAAATTGTTTTCTAACATTAATTGCTAAACATACACTTTCAATATCTAACCATATAAATTGCATCCTTGTCTTTTCTTTCATCTTGAAGCTTGATTCTATTAATCCTTGTTGTGTGTCTCAATGAAATACTATAAATATCCAAAATGGTGATGTTGTAACATTTGTAAATCCCATAACCACTTTAATGAAATCTTGGTAAGTATAAGGCTCAATATCATATCCAACGTTTTAGATATTATAACCATGAGGGATATCCACAATACCTAGGGAGTATTCCTTTTTATTAACAATATTTGCAAGTTTTTCACAATCACCTAATATAACTTTATATTGAATAGTGCCGAGCTCTTTCCAAATGTAGTGATCAATGGTGTCATCAAGTTGAACATTTTGAACACGTCTCCTTCTTTCTCTTTCAAACTTGGCTTTTTGAATAAAAGTTTTGAAAGTCTCAGGTACTCCATCTGCATTCTTCTTTGGCATATTTAATGAAACAAAAAAACATATAGTTATATATCTATAACTATTTAGATATAAATAAATTAACTTACAAACGAATAATATGAATGAAATAAATCAACATGCCCTTTTGAATGCAACAAAAAATTGTTTGAATACTGCTGAAGAGATTGAATATGGATAGTTGATTTGAACATCATCCCAACTTTATTCATTCAACATCTTGAGCAATTCCTCTGGTATTTTGTTATACACCTTGTGACTAAATAAAAAAAAAATAATGTTAAACTCATATGTTAAACTGGTTTTTTTTTTTCTTGTCCTAACATAAATAAAAATAACTCAATAACCTTACTTTTTAAATTCATCACACATTTCTTCCATTGGAAACTCTCCCGACTTAACAAGTGATAATATAGTTATGATAATTTTATCATCCTTCACTTCACATATTGATCGCCAAGGTGTTATAGTCATATCATCAGGAATTTTTTTTATGTCAGGACATGTCTTACTTGTGCCACATATCAATGGTTTAGCCTTCTTAACTCTATGGTTTTTTATACTAATATTTTCCCATAGGGTGAAGATCTCATATATTAAATACCATACCTATCCAGTTCTAAATCTGAATTGAAAATAGTTATCAATGTCTCTAAATATATCACTTCTTTTGGGAATTTTTTCTTTTGTATTTTCATCATCAAGTGGGAATCCTATTTCCATACAACATTGCTTCTAAAACTTAACATCAACATTTGATATCTCCCCACAACATATTTAAGAAAATTCATTATGGATAAATCTCACCATTTGAATGAAGGTTATAGACACTATGTAATCATTGTATGTGTTATGATCCCATTCCAATAAAGTTTCTTCTGAATCTGTTAAACCAACATAAATTATGCATTTGACTATCACAAAAAGAGGATTATTGGGATATTCTTGTATCAATTCTCTTCTAGCCTCTACATAATGATTTCCTCTAATCACAATATTTGTAGTCAAAACATTTTGATCTATCAAATTCTTCCCTTGTAGGAAATTCCATTGGGTCAACAAGAACAAGGTAGTGAACCACATGTGCATATGGATTGTACCTAATCAATTCTTTTAAATTGTAAATAGGCAAGTGATGCGGTTTTCTAATTTGATATTTTTCCTTCCCTTCTATGGGTTTATAAAGTTGTTTCACACTCAACTGAAATGTGTGGCTATCATCAACTAAGTTTGTTATCCCCATTCTATTTAGAATGGAATTTTGTGTTGCTTTCATAATACTATCCTCTAGATCAACACTTTGTGTTATTATTTCTCTGCTACCTTTAGGACTTTCACTATAATACTCTGAGCTAAGGATGGCTTCTTGAACATTATCAATAATTGTTTTCTTCCTCTTATTATTTAAATATGTTTCATCTAAATCAATGATTTATTCAAAATCAATAGGAATAGACTCATAATCATCCATCACTCTTTTGTGTTTATCTTGTTTGTTCTTTTTGCGAGAAGGAGTGATAACCTCATTGGGACCAATCTCAATAAAATATGCATTTGTAGTTTCCTCGTTTTAAAATGTAACCCTTTTAGGATTTATAGAATGATGATTTTTCTTTCTTCTTTCCTTCCTTCATTTGTCTTTTCAATATGAAAAGCATTGATGACATCCATGATATCATTCTTTGTCGAGTAAATCCCCACTAACATATGTGAAAGTCGTTCAACAAAATCCTGTAAAAATAAAATATAACATTTTCATGTTAAATAAAATTAAAACATTACCATGATACTAAAAATAATAAATGACACACAAATAGAAATAATAAACTTACATTGTCTTGCTCAATGTCATCAACGATGGATGCATAGAATTCTGAAAAAAAATTCATTCTTGTTATAATTGCTCAATTTGAAACAATATCTAAACTTGATATAAGTTCTCCATTGTTTGACAAATGGATAAACAATACTTGTGGCTGGCACCAAACATATATCTCCTAACAAGCCAAGTGCCTGATAATTTCGTTGCACATGTTCTAATTCAACACAATACAAATATATATGATCTCCATTGTTTCATTTCTTGTCATTAACAAACCAAGAATATTCATGTTTGTTTTCACCTTTCACAGATTTCCACTCTCTAATATTCTTCATTGTCTTTGATAGCTCAGGTGTTAAGTTATTATTTTGTATCCTAACATTCATCGAGGTTCCAGTTGCATTTTTGGATGCCATTATTGTAGGTCGTGATCTAGATATATTCATAGATAATCTATTTCCTGTCATTTTCCTATATTAAGATAAAAAAATAAATTTAGGCCTTTCACATTATAATAAACTAAAAAAAACAACATTGAATATAAAAACTAATATATATATATATATATATATATATATAT
>JASDQU010588529.1:42246-53497 GCA_032191745.1 Picea mariana
GCATCTACATTAGTTAAAATTAAACGAAAGCAATGGCTATAAATTTATCTACATAAAAAAAAGATTGGAATATATTTTAATTAAACACTTATACCGACAAAACTGAATCTTTGCGTGGAATTTTCTACGAGTAATTACCAGAATCCAGTTGATTTATACATTGGCCTAATGTAACGAACCTACTCATGCATTATCTATGTCTATGTTGGTTACATATCATTGAGTATGTGAGACCGTAAATTTTTTTAGATTTGTATGGACAGAAAATATGATGTACAACGGCTATAAATTTATCTATATTAAAAAAAGATTGGAATATATTTTAACTAAACTCTTACATCAACAAAACTGAATCTTTATGTGGAATCTGTTATCAGTAATTGCCATAACCCTGTTGATTTATACATTAGCCTGATGTAATGAACTTACCCATGCACTATCTATGTCTATGTTGGTTACATATCTTTGAATATGTGAGACTGATTTTTTTTTTTGTGATTTGTATGAAAAGAATATATATATATATATATATAACCCTGTTGATTTATACATTCGTCTGATGTAATGAACTTACCCATGCACTATGTCTATGTTGGCTACAGATCCTTGAGTATGTGAGACCTAACATTTTTTGAGATCTGTATGAAGAGAATATATATATATATATATATATATATATATATATATCGCCTTTTCTTTTTCTGAAGCAGTATCTCCTTTATTTTGGGAGGATACTTACTAGGCTGTTTCCATGAATCATTTGATTTTTATCTAGATGATCAGTGTTATATGGAACATACACAATGTAATTTTGTTTCTTTTCATAAATAAAATTAGACATTTTTTAAGGAGGAAAAAAAATAAAAATTTAAACACTTTTACAACGTTTCGAATCGGAATCAGGATTCATCATCAGGACTAATCGTCGAGTTAAAGCTAGTTGATGGTCATCAATTAATACTATAAATGCAGGACAATTAAAAGTTATTTAATTGAGTGGGTTGTCTTAATTTCGGAATATAATTTAATTTAATAAATGAGACTTAATATTAATTAATGAGACTTAAATCAGGGTTTTGTGAATAATAGTTAGTGTGTATAAGTATAAAAACTAGGTTATATGAGGTTTTATATTATTTGTTTAGGGTTTTAGGTAATTTGTTAGGTTTTACTCTTACTTAGTTATTTAATAGTGTTGGTATATAAGTAGTGGTTTGCTTTTAGTTATTTATTTGTTTTTAGGGTTTCGTTAATTAGGTTTTACTTTTAATTAATTATTTAGTAGTGTTAGTGTAATTGTAGTGGGGTTATTAGTCGTTTAGGATCTTAATAACATAGGATAACATATGTGTATTAATATTGAGGATTACCTATTTAGTTATTTTATTTAAGCACTTGGTTTTAGTTATATTTAGTTAATAGAATTGATACTATTATAATATAAGTTTGTAGTAATAATATCTAGTGAGGGTATTAGGGTTTGTAAAAGGATTAGGATTTAAATTAATAAGTGTATAGAGACATGTTTTTAAAATATTTAAAATTTTTTAAGTTAGTAGTGAATTCTAGGTTTCCTTGCTCATTTAGATTTTTTATTTAAGCAAAATTGATAGTGTTTTTAATATGAGTTTGAAGGTTTAAAAATTTCTAGTGAGGGTATTAAGGTGTGTAAAGGATTAGGGTTTTAATTAATAAAGTGTGTGGTGACAAGTTTTAAATAAGAATTTTTATAGTAGTATTAAGACTAGATAGACCCTTAAACATATTCAATTTAAACCAAATTAAGTGGGAAAAGAAAAGGTCGGTGTCATACCTGATTTGTCCCAGGATGTTCCTTTAATTGGTTGATTAATGGGTGCCAAAAGCTACTTACCTCTAGGCCACCGTCTCTGTTCATGTTGTTGGGGTGCTTGATTATTTCTATAGCTTCTCTTAAGCGTCTTTTGTAGTAGTGACCCTCTTTTGCTAGTGTCTTGGTATCCTGAAGGAAAACATGATGTTTGGTTTTGTGGGAGTGTTCTGCTAAGGCAGAGGTACGGGTATGCTCCTTTCTAATGTTTGCTTCGTGTTCCTTAATCCTTACCTGGAATGATCGTCAAGTTTCACCAATGTAACATTTCCCACATGAACATGACACTTTGTAGATGCCTTTCTCTTGTCGGTTGTCTGTAGGGTCCTTTACAGACTTCATTCTTTGTCTGATAGTGATTAGGGGTTTGAAAGTGGTCATAATTTCTGTTCTTCTTAAAACCTTGGCAATCTTGTCTGTGACACCTCGAATGTAGGGAAGAAAGGCTCTAATGTTTGAGGTTTGATCATTTTGTATACGAGTCCTCCTTTCTTTCTTATCTATTGCCTTTTTGATGTCCCTATCTCTATATCCAATGTTCTTGAAGACCTTAGTTAAGTGGTCTATTTGTTCTTTGAGATGTTCCTTGTCAGAAATTCTTGCTGCCCTTGTGGCCATGGTGTTGAGAACCCCCATTTTTTGGGAGGGGTGGTGGTGGGATTCGGCGTGAAGGTAGCTGTCTGTGTGAGTTTTCTTCCTAAAAACTTTGTACCCAAGTGTACCATCCTGTTTCCTAGTTATAAGCACATCTAGGAAGGGTATGCTATTGTTATCTTCTAGTTCCATGGTGAATTTAATGTCTTCAAAAATCCCATTGAGGTGCTCAAAGAATTTGTCCAGTTCTTCTTTTTCATGAGGCCACTTGACGTTGGTGTCGTCCACATACCTTTTCCATCTGGATGGTTTGAGGGGGTATGTTTCAAGGGCATTTTTCTCAAATTTTTCCATGTAGAGGTTGGCTACAATTGGGGATAAAGGGGATCCCATGGCTACTCCACTTGTTTGTTCAAAAAACTCTCCTTGGAAGCTGAAGAAAGTTGATTTTAGACACACTTATGCTAGTCTAGCTGTTTGTAGGTCTGCTACCTCCTTTATGACTTGAATGGCCTCATTCAACGGGATCTTAGTAAAAATTGACACTACATCAAAGATGATGAGCATATCCTTTGAATCAATTTTCTCCTCTTTTATGAGTTCCATGAAGCCTCTTGAATCCTTGACGTATGAGTTTGTTTTGCCGACTAGTGGTCTTAGGATTCTTGCCACGTATCTGGCTAGTTCATAGGTTGGGGAACCAATTGTGTTGACGATTGGTCTTAGAGGGGTTCCTTCCTTGTGGATCTTAGGGAGTCCATAAATTCTAGGGGTAATTTGACAACTTGGGGTTAATCATTTTTTCATCCATTCATCGAGGTTGGAGACTTTAATGGCCTTTTTAACTTCTTTGATGACCATGGATATAAGGTTCTTGTCTAGCTTCTTGTAACTACCAGTCGTGGTGAGATGATCCATCATTTTGGTGTTGTAGTCTACTTTGTTCATGACTACTGTAGCCCCTCCTTTATCATCTTTTAGAATTACAATGTTTTCATTGTTTCTTAGGTTCTTAATGGCTTCTTGGTCCTTTTTGCTGATGTTATTTTTAGGTGGTTTTGCATTCCTGAGGACCATGGCGCAGTCTTGCCTAATGACATCTTTATCTTCTTCATTGAGATTTTTAATGATGTCTTCTATGCTGCAGACTATGTTTTCAACTGGGACGGTTTTTGGAGCAATGGCAAACCCTAATCCTTTCTTTACGATTAGGAAGGGAGAGGAAGCGATCAGCTAGAGGGAAATAGGAAAGATCACCATGGGTCCCCAAGATTGACCCATGAGTTTCCTTCTGATAGAACAAACAGGACGACAGGTCAAGAACCTGCCTAATTCATGCATGTGGTTGAGATATGCACAGGGTGAAAATTGGAGGAGGGTCAGGTCGCTTAGAAAGTGAGCTACTGAAAGGAATGCACGAGCATGTGCAACAAAAGGATCAAAGAACGAGTAGAAGGGTTCCTAACTGGAGCATAGAATATCCTAAACCAAACCTAAGCTAAGAGGGCCACAAAATTGATGCTTGGAAGACATACCGTAAACCTAGAAGATACCTGGTCTAGGTTGGTGTAAGATAAAATCTCTACCAAGAGTAGCATGAAGGAGACCGACCTTCAAATCTTGCTGAGAACCTAAGAGAGATTCCCTAGTGGTATCATGGCGTTTTATGAGGGTGGCCATAATGATAAGAGTGAATGCATCTAAGCCTATGGCTGGGTGGAAAGGAGAACACCCATAGTCAGTTGGTTGGATGCAACTTGCAACTAAATAAGTATTTCATAAAATCTGTGTAATTGAATTGAAATGCATGATTGAATATCTATACTTGTGCTATAAATATACATACTTGATTTATAGTAATAATGCTAATTGTGTAGGAAAATACTTCATTTGAGTGAGGATAGGATGGTAATAACTGTGCATGCCCTGTACATTTGAATACAAGCTTTTCGTAATGTTCCGAGATTAAGAAAAAATGGAATAAACTTAATTTATGGTTTCCTTGTGCACAATATATATATATATATATATATATATATATATATATATATATATATATATACTATTGTGATGGGAAATCCATTGTTGTGATTGGAAATTCATGAATGGAAATTAGGATTATAAGTTAATAGTTTAATTTAAAGTCCTGAGCCCAGGAATGTGATATAACTCACCTTCACACTGAAAGGGAATTGTTGGTCATGTTGTCTATGAGAGGCCATAGAAGGACGTAAACAATATATTCTTCCCCTTTGATAAATTGGTGGGATCGTAGGACCTCGAGCCCTCATTCAAGTGCTAAATGTAAAGCTTGTTCTTATTGTGGATAAAGGAAAGATCCCAAAGAATAATCCTTGAATTGTCTAAGTCCTGAATCAGAAGAAAAACCATCATTTGAGCTCGAAAGGATCACAACCATTGGATTGACAAAGTTAATATATTTGAACTGTTTATTGGAATAGGTTACCATGCCTATAGAGAATGTAACCGAGTTAATCTAGATCATTAATCGAGGATTAACCTAGAATTAAACTTTGTCATAGATTTTTGTGGTCTCGTTTAAGTGATATTTGGGGAAGAGGTAAGCTCAACATGATGTACCATGCTAACGTGGAATGTTGATGTGTCCAAATGTTGATAGGTGTCATCTTTTGAATGGAAATCGGTAATTGATCGGTGGCCCTTAGCGTAGAACCTTGGGTGAACTATGTCTTGGACCTCGATTTTAGCCTTGGACGTCGGCCCAAAAGTTTTAAACATCTCGATCATTTGATTGGAGTACATCTGGGATGTGATCTTGGTCATTGATCGACGTGGAAGCCCTTAGATGTTGACAAGAGGAGGGATGGCATCATGATAATGTTATGTTCATGTCATGTTAACTAAAAGAGCCTATATGTACAAGGAAGTGACGTGGAGGCATAAAATAGGTAGAGGTAATAGGGAATGGGTCCCTATAGAGTTTAAGGGTTGGAAAGGTGAGATCAATGGGTTCGAGACTCCACCAACCCACGAACCTTACAAACTCAAAAAATAATCCAATTGTTGAGTGTTATAATTGAGGAAGGGACTCATATGAGTCTGCGAGTCTGCCAACCCACGAACCCAACAAAATCACTGAATAATCTAATTGTTGATAATTCTCAGACAAACTTGTGGAGGGAAGGAATATAATTGTACGTACGTGAGTTCGCTAGTCCACAATTTCACATAGATCGAAAAATGGTTAATTGTTGAGACTTCTTGGATGGACTTATGAAGGAGAGGTACATAATTGTACGTCCACGTAGGTGGAGACATGGCTAAGTGTTGATACTTCTTGCATGAAATTATGAAGGGGAGGCACAAGGTTATGCATTTGTGAGTCCGCAAATGAAAAATAAGTTAAGTGTTGGTGGCGGGTTCATGAAAAGTATGGATATATACCATGAGTCCGCAAGAACTCCACCCACGAATCTGTGAATACAACAAGGTGGCTAGGACCCTGTTAGGATGACATATATTCATTGCTAATAGGATGATGAGCTAAGTTGACTTCCACTGTGGAAGGCTAGTCTACTGCCATGTCAGGACCCGAGTGTTGCCACGTCAGTTGGAACAAAAATAAGAACATCACATGGATGGAACTTGAAATTAAGAGAGATGTTGTCTATGTAAACTCAACAACTTCTTGACGTCATAGATTTCATTCCAGAGCTTAGTTCTAAGTGAAATTACCGACCTTGGAAAGATCTTGACGACCAAAAAAGGATGGAACTATGATAGAGAAGATTTAATGTTTCTAAGAGAAGAGAAAATTTAACACCCCATCCCTTAAAATTGTAATAAGGGGGTTGGATCTGTTACAAAGTGGTACTAGATCAATCAACAAAACTTGGTCTACTTGGGCTCATTAAAGAGTTGAATAAAATTCTTCTTGGAAAAAGTTTAAAGGGAAGGAAATACTACCCTACCCTATTTGTCAGAGAAGACTACAACACTAGGCCTAGATGGCTTGGAGATGAGTCATAGAACTGGTATATCAAGATTTAGGTGAGCATTTTGAAAGGTGTTTCTACCTTTAAAATATTTTTTATTTTCTGCATTAATTTCTTGAGAAGGAATCTAGACTGAAATTGTAACTTGTAAACCCTAGCTAAATTATAGCAAGGGAACATTATATTGTCCCTTTGTCAAAGTGATGACTATTATTGGAGTAGGAATATGATGATAGGTTTTATTGGTAGAACCTGAATGGAAGTGGAAAAGGTGGCAAAAATTCTATTATGAAATTTTCTCAGTCTAGGAAAGGGACATGAGTTGATTTTTTTGTTAAGTATAATAATCTCTATATGTCAGGGAAGGAAGAGTATCTTGTAATTAAAATGGAAAATTATATAAGGGTTAAGACCCTTATGGAAAATTCCTTGTGATTAAACGAAATTGGTATGTATTGATAGAATTTGTAGTAGTCATAATTACTACTTTAATAAAAGATTAAACCATGTATATTTGTATGATCCATCACAATTAGAGGACTAATGGAAAATGTGTAAGGTCAGTTTTGTTTGATCTATAGTGAATGAAGAAAATGGTTGTTGGAGAATAACCGAGTTAATCAATTAAAAAGGAGTCTTGTGGACTATTTCTAGACCTCCCAAGAGAGGTAACAAGATATGAACACATAAAAAAAAATATGATGCTCACAACTATAATAAGAGAATGTGTATACCTATTAATATAAGGACATTCCATTGCATGTGAATACAAATGGAAAAAAAATGGAATACATCTGCATTATAAGCATGGCTAAAATACTTGGGGCATCAGGATATGTCATAATGCATATGGAAAAGTTTGAGCATGCATATAATATGCATATATGCTTATTATAGTATGTTATTTGATGTAAAATATGGTGATGGCATGGATCATATGGTTAATTATTATCTAGGTATAGCCTCCTAAGTAAAATGTTTATGATATTGATTACATATTAACCTATGAGAATAAAACATAGTTACCAACTTAACAAGAACTCTACAGAGTTCTCGTTTTTGGGGGTGTCCAATTTTTTACCTTGTTTTTAAAAATGGTGTTGCTGATAGCACCCCCCGCCCCCCTCCATTTTTAGGTGGTTTTTGATATTTCAAATTTTTTGATTCACAATGTTTCCACATTAAATGCTTATTTTTCATCTATTTTCATTTTTTTCTAAATATTATTTTTTTATTCAACGGTGCTTTTAGTCATTTTTTCATGCTTATTTCAATATAATATTTTTTTTACCATCTACTTTTTTGAAGTTACGATTTTTCATATAATTTTGTCTCCTGAATTAATTTATTGTTCCATTCTTTTTAAATATAGTGAAAAAACATCATTTTTAACACATTGTTTACCTTTACTTCAATAAATCGAAAAACAATTGTAGTTAAATAACACTATTTTTGAATATTTAGCAAAAAAATACACATTTTACAGCCATATATAATAAAAACCTATACATTTTGGTACATATTCCTTAAAATAACACGTGACATAAAACATTTTTATGGACATAATTGAACAAAATGTCTAAATTTTATAAAAAAAATATCATTTTCTTTCATATTTTTATACATTTGAAGTAAAAAAATGAGAACATTTATATTGATTCACATACAAATAAAACGACAAAAAAAACGATAAAAGGATTCATCACAAAACAACAATAGATACATCTTTATTCTTATTTTAAAATATGAAAGTCAAATCGTTACAGTTACAACTCATCAGAAAATTGAAAAATTGAGCATCGTCTTCAAAGGAATATTTAAACTAATCAACAATGTCATATATCCCAAATTCATCATTCTCAACAAACACATTATCATCTTCTTCGACGTTATTTTCTTCTTCCATTGTGTCATTTTGTCCTTCCATTGGTTGTTTGGTATCTGCAAGTTCTCCAAAGTGAACATTTCCAATCATTCCTCCTAATGATACTTGAGGTTCCTTTGACAATTTTTCCACCTTTGATTCACTAAAATCTCATTTCCTCAAGCCAACTTCTTGCATTTCATCTAGAAGAGATATAATAACATTAATTTTTTTTTGAATAAAACTACACTACATTGGGTCACTTTCAATGGCCATGAAATTCCTTCCTTTCTATACGCAACACACTAATGTTGTAGCTAATCACCAAATACAAAATAAACAATGAAGTTAGATACTGTAAAAATACATAAATTAAGAATAATATAAGATTGAAGTATTATTTCATAAATATTAGATCATAATTCTTACCTGAACCTGAGAACAGATCTCAAACCCAATCTCCTTCATTTGAAAATTTATCTATAAGATAATTAATTAATGCTTGTGCTTTTTGATAAATGTTAACCATCTCTCCTTTCAAATATTTTTTCTCACATGTTATCTTTCTAACTACAACATCGTATACCAATATACTACTAGGAGTCTCTCCATCATTTGTATTTGCAAGAAAATAATTATAAGAATCATATTTTGTCCATGTTGCAAGATGCATACTCTCAAAATCACGTTTAAATGATTCTCTCTTGGAGCTATGAATATTAGGATTGTGTCTGTAACATAAATAAGTGCAAATTCAATTAACTTGTGAATTAATAAACTTGTTTTCTAATATTAATTGCTAAACATACACTTTCAATATTTAACCATATAAATTGCATCCTTGTCTTTTCTTTCCTCTTGAAGCTTAATTGTACTAATCCTTGTTGTGTGTCTGAATGAAATACTATAAATATCCAAAATGGTGATGTTGTAACATTTGTAAATCCCATAACCACTTTAATGAAATCTTGGTAAGTATAAGGCTCAATATCATATCCAACGTTTTGGATATTATAACCATGAGGGATATCGACAATACCTAGGGAGTATTCCTTTTTATTAACAATATTTGCAAGTTTTTCACAATCACCTAATATCACTTTATATTGAATAGTGCCGAGCTCATTCCAAATGTAGTGATCAATGGTGTCATCAAGTTGAACATTTTGAACACGTCTCCTTCTTTCTCTTTCAAACTTGGCTTTTTGAATAAAATTTTTGAAAGTTTCAGGTACTCCATCTACATTCTTCTTTGGCATATTTAATGAAACAAAAAAACATATAGTTATATATCTATAACTATTTAAATATAAATAAATTAACTTACAAACGAATAATATGAATGTAATAAATCAACATACCTTTTTGAATGCAACAAAAAATTGTTTCAATACTGCTGAAGAGATTGAATATGGACAGTTGATTTGAACATCATCCCAACTTTATTCATTCAACATCTTGACCAATTCCTCTGGTATTTTGTTATACACCTTGTGACTAAATAAAACAAAAATAATGTTAAACACATATGTTAAACTGATTTTTTTTTTCCTTGTCCTAACATAAATAAAAATAACTCAACAACCTTACTTTTTAAATTCATCACACATTTCTTCCATTGGAAATTCTCCCGACTTAACAAGTGATAATATAGTTATGATAATTTTATCATCCTTCACTTCACATATTGATCGCCAAGGTGTTATAGTCATATCATCATGATTTTTTTTTATGTTAGGACATGTCTTACTTGTGCCACATATCAATGGTGTATCCTTCTTAACTCTATGGTTTTTTATACTAATATTTTCCCATAGGGTGAAGATCTCATATATTAAATACCATACCTATCTAGTGCTAAATCTGAATTGAAAATAGTTATCGATGTCTCTAAATATATCACTTCTTTTGGGAATTTTTTTTTTGTATTTTCATCATCAAGTGGGAATCCTATTTCCATACAACATTGCTTCTAAAACTTAACATCAACATTTGATATCTCCCCACAACATATTTCAGAAAATTCATTATGGATAAATCTCACCATTTGAATGAAGGTTATAGACATTATGTAATCATTGTATGAATGATGATCCCATTCCAATAAAGTTTCTTCTGAATCTGTTAAACCAACATAAATTATGCATTTGACTATCACAAAAAGAGGATTATTGGGATATTCTTGTATCAATTCTCTTATAGCCTTTACATAATGATTTCCTCCAATCACAATATTTGTAGTCAAAACATTTTGATCTATCAAATTCTTCCCTCGTAGGAAATTCCATTGGGTCAACAAGAACAAGGTAGTGAACCACGTGCATATGGATTGTACCTAATCAATTCTTTTAAATTGTAAATATGCAAGTGATGTGGTTTTCTAATTTGATATTTTTCCTTCCCTTCTATGGGTTTATAAAGTTTTTTCACACTCAACTGAAATGTGTGGCCATCACCAACTAATTTTGTCATCCCCATTCTATTTAAAATGGAATTTTTTCTTGCTTTCATAATACTATCCTCTAGATCAACACTTTGTGTTATTATTTCTCTGCTACCTTTAGGACTTTCACTATAATACTCCGAGCTAATGATGGCTTCTTGAACATTATCAACAATTGTTTTGTTCCTCTTGTTATTTAAATATGTTTCATCTAAATCAATGATTTATTCAAAATCAATAGGAATAGACTCATAATTAGCCATTTCTCTTTTCTGTTTATCTTGTTTGTTCTTTTTGCGAGAAGGAGTGATAACCTCATTGGGACCAATCTCAACAAAATATGCATTTGTAGTTTTCTCGTTTTAAAATGTAACCCTTTTAGGATTTATAGAATGATGATTTTTCTTTCTTCTTTCATGTTCTTCTCTCTCTATTCTTGCAGGTTCAACCTCCATTACTTTATGTTTCTTTTTCCTTCCTTCATTTGTCTTTTCAATATGAAAAGCATTGATGACATCCATGAT
>JASDQU010588530.1:0-17357 GCA_032191745.1 Picea mariana
CCCAAATTTGTTGTGTGGGAGATATGGTTAGCACACAATCAAGCCATCTTTCGCGGAAATCTCCCTTCAATGCAAAGCATCTTCGCAAAGGTATGCAGATTAACCTCTGAAGTCTTTAGAACCAAAGAAATAGACTTCAACCCCCCAGGCACCTTGGATCCAAGTGAAGAAGAATGGGTCACTTATATACGGGGGCCATCGTAGAGCATCACAAGAACCCCAAGGCAGGCTTCCAAGCAACAAGACTGGAAACTACATCTTGATAACAAAAACTTCTCATCTTGGAAAAGACAACAACATTCCTATTTCCTCTTCTTCGATGGGGCAACAACAGGAAACCCAGGGGTGGCAGGTGCGGGGGGATTCATCTATGATTCTGAGGGAAAAAAATTAACCGATTATGCCTGGGGATTGGGAAATACTTCAAATAACAAACCAGAGACCCTTGCAACCTATATGAGACTCAAGCTAGCCCAGTACCTGTGCATCCAGACTCTAACAGTTTTGGGGGACTCCGAAATCATCATAAAGGAACTACGAGGGATCCCTTGATCGACAAAAGCCCCTCTCCAAATCATTTTCACAGCTATCCTCTCACGTCTTATTCCCCTCCCCCCTCAGGCACGCGACACACAGTCGACCACGTGCCTCACTCTCCCTCCCCACGCTTCACCCCCCCACTCCCATCCCATCGCCTTCCTCTCACATGAACCACCTATTTAATCAGGCTCTTCACCTCATACTCCAAACGACCAAATACACTCATTCTGCGTCACCCCAGCTCTCACATCAATGGACTCTCCCTCCTCGCTCGTGGGTAATCATGGACACACTGGCTTATAGCAGCCTGTGGAGGCCTCCCTCCATACTCTCTCTCCAACTCATATCTTCTGCTAAGAGCGATCACCCTCGCAACTCTGATCTCCACCCCCTCTCCCCCTCCCACGACCTCTACCTGCTTGCTCTTTGTGCCTTTCTTGAACATAGCAACATCATGCATCGAAGAAAAATAGAGCCTTTCACCTACCCAGTCTACACCCTGAAGGATATGCGGGCTCAATTCCAAGGACTGCAGGTGGAGTGCAGAAGAATAGAGGATCGGGCGGACTCCAGGCACATGGAACTGCAACAAGAAAACCGTCGAATTCAGGAAAATGTGGCTGAATTTCAAAGTCAAATGCAGAGATTGGAGCATAGCCACAACCAAGAATTAGCCATTTTTCTACGGGGAGTTAACCGTAATACAAGGCAGATCGGAGAGCTCAACCAATGCCCTGGGAATCTTCAACATCCTGCTCGCTCAGTAGGCACAGATGAATCTTAGATCCCCTCCACCTTTCATTCGATGGCCAGCAACGACCAACATGTTCCAACAACCCCAATATTTTCTGACCACGTCTGGCAAGGAGGAAATCACTAGTGAGGGGACGCGGACCAAGCTGAGGAGGACTGTGCACCATATTGTGATGATGCAGGCCCCTCCCACCCTTAGTCCAGGTTTATTATGAATTGTAAATTCTAGGTTTTCTTTCATAGTTTCATAGCCATTTTCACATGGAAAGTCTATAATGCATACAACACAAAGGCCACCAGCCACTTTGCTATAAAAATGTCAGTCTGTAATCACGACACTAGTAGGAAGATAGAGTCACAACTAGCTCTTTTTTGTAATATGGGCAATTTTTTATAATATACAAAATATTTGTTTCTGTTTAAAAAAAACATTTGAGCATATGCCACAGAGATGTTGATGAACCCCCAAAAAAATATATCTCAGTAGAAAGAGTGATTTGGCCTATCATTGTGACGATATACAAGTTGATGGAAAAGGAGAGGTTTTAAAACTTGGAAGTGGCATTATTTTCTGTAGATAAATTTTTTCCACTGTTATTAGGGAGTGTTTAAAATAATATTATAAATATTGGGCTGAAATAAGTAAGGCTAGTAAGCAAACAATATTAAAAAATCTATATACAATCTTCCCAAATGTAATATTTAGTGATAAATGGGTCTTTCATAGATTTAGTGAAATGTGTTCAAATTAGTCTTCTTTTTAGTCACCCATGTTGCTATTCCTTTACCTTTTATATTTTATTATGCATCCTCATTTAATTTTATAGTTGACTTCACTTTCAATGGTTTAGTAAAAATTAAACAAGTACATTTGTAATATCCCTTAGGTTGACAAGGAAAACATCCTTAAGGATTTGGAAGAGGCTAAAAGGATCGCCTGAGAAGGAGGCAGGAGAACTAGACCCTTGAACACTGCAATAAAAATACACAAATGTAATAAATAATATATAATTAGTTGAATTATCCAATAAAATTTGTTCATGATTGATTTAACATTAATTTTTTAACTTTCACATAACCATATAAAATAGTACTAAAATTTCTTAATTCTCTAGTTGCTTAAGTTTTTACCTTATAGTTATTTATTTTGATATGATTTTAACTTGTTATGTTTCTCATGTGACCTTTTGGTACCATTGATTTACTTTGTCATCATTTTTTAGACATTGATAAACTTAAGTGTTCTTATATTATCTCATGTACATGTACGCATAGACACAAAAAATTAGAAGTGCACATATTTGGTCAGTCTAGGAGGTCCTTAATTAAAAGGCACTTTTCTAAGTTTATCAATATAATGTCATTTATTATGCTAATATACTAACTTGATATGCAAGCTCATTAACGAGCTCAACTTCCTTAGCAACTTCTTCATATGCCTGCAATAAAATTTATAATTATTTAAACCACAGACGCTAAACAAATTAATAGTTAACACCATTGGAAATGTATTTCAATGATTTACCTCCAAGTTCGTAGTAGAATGATTGTGTGCCTTCCTTGCTTGATTTTGACCAAGGATTTGTGTCTCCCATTCAATGAAATTTTTAGATTGTTCTAGGTGGGTAACTTAGCGAACTCGGTCCACTACATATCATAAAAAAAAAAAGCAATTTTGACTTAGATTTTAATAAGTGTTTAACATTTTAGTAATGAAATATTTTAATTTCAGTACTTACAAATCTGCCTTTTACACTCACATATACTTTACACTCACATATACTTTAGGGCCAATTTTATGTTTTCCCACCTTCTCCAATATAGATTTCGTAACCTTTGATGTATCTTTAAGCCTATCAAAAGTTACAAACACATGGTAATGTTATTTAGTCGGTCACATCAAATGAAAAATCATTTTTTCAATTAATATTATAGTTTAATTACCTTTTTGAATCTCCAAATTTCATCGTCTTTGCTTCTTTGTCATATTCTTCTCCCTAGCATCCTTTAGTATTACATCCCAATCATTTTTGGGACTACTAAAGGACGCCCATTATTAGGGTCATGATGTATATTTGTGCAATAGGTGTCTCACATTGTTTGTAAATACCTACATACCATAGATGAAATCACCTTTTTCTTAAATACTCTTCCAAATTATTAGGGTCATGATGTATATTTGTGCAATAGGTGTCTCACATTGTTTGTAAATACCTACATACCATAGATGAAATCACCTTTTTCTTAAATACTCTTCCAAAAATTCATACCATGTAATCAATCAACTATTTTTCCAAACCCTCGTCTTGGTATTTATAACCAATTTGGATGGTAGAAGTGAGAATTGTTGCCATGGACTTGATCAAATTCAAAATTTCATACCTTATAGAAATTGATTTTTTCCCTCAACTATTATTTTTTAGTAATTCCTTCTTTAGATCTATCTTGCATCAAATGAAAGAGTTCCATAGCTTTGGGTCAAGATGATAAAATATCTCATCATCGTGATTATCCCAAAGTGTGGTGGATTTTTGTAAACAACCATTTTCTAAGATGTAAAGGTTTATTATATTATAATACCTTCATTAATTTGATTCGCACTATTAACATGCAACATAAACATTGATATGTTAATTGGATACAAGATTTGATATGTTAACTGGATACAAGATGCATAAGATTAAACTGATGCAAATCATATTCAAATAGAATAAATAACCAACGACTATAAACTATAAAACACAATTACCTGTTTCCATAATTCTATTCAAGATGTAATCTCTCAAAAACTCCCCCCCACAAATACTGGTTTTATTGCATAAAAGACAACATTATTTCCACCTTGCCCCTCAAACACACAATTTTGGGTATCTTGTCTGTGCTTCCTAGATGTGAAGTATTTATAAACCTTGTAACATTTATAGAATATTTTGGCCTTCCATAAATATATATAAGTTGACCTCTACTTTGATTGGTTTATTTCATTTTTTTATAATTTGTACAAATTCGATATCTCTACATACTTGACAAATAATCATCCAACCATATCCAATGTTTATAATGGTACGATGAGATGACATACTCCATCAATCAAACTACACCATTGTATGGAACATTTAAGCCATCCATAGAAAAGATCCCTAGCCCATGTAAACTAAATGGAGAAATTCGATATGTTCTCCCATTTATACAAAAAATGGTGTCCAACTTAGGATGTGTTTTTGGTTCCTTATTTTTTACATAATGCTTATATCTCAATGGAACTTCCTTGTCTCCCTCAGTCTCATTGTCATAAGAACATGCCCCTCCTTGAGAAGAAAATAATTTTGTTAGTTTTTTAAATTTCCTTCTAATATTATGACCTCTAGTGGATCTCAACATATTACTTGACATTTCCCCTACCCCTTTTCTTTAGAACTACATGTTGGAACACATTTATTTTTATAAACTTTAGACCTTAAATAGATTTTATTCTCGTTTAAATAAAAACAACATGCGCTTGAGTGTCACCATTGATGAAGTCTCACATCCAATCAAAAGATACTAAACTCTTAAAGGTTATGGAGTCGCCTACTTGTTAATGAGTCAAACCACTAAAGACTACTTTCAAAATGTCGGGTTTCGAAGTTTCGTGATGCAAGTATCTCAACATATAGCAACTCCAAAGTCCCAATAGCTGAAATCCCGAAACTGTCTTAAGAATTAAACCAGATCAATTGAAGATTAAAAATGATTACCGGTTAATTAATCATATCACGATTTCGTGTTTCGAAGGTCTTAAGTGGTAAATCGGGTTAATTAAGGATTAAGAAGAATTAACGATTAATAAATCTTGTCATGATTTTGCGTTTCGGGGAAGCTAACATATAGTGACTATCAATATCTCAAGACCCGAAACCCCAAAATCTTTGAGGTTAATCGTGATTAATTAAGAAGGTTAAACACAATTAAAATTAATTAATCACATCGCGATTTCGCATTTCGTAAGTTATAGCTCAGACTGTTATAAGATCCCTCGAGAGATGAAATGTCGAAATTTACTTAATGATAAATACGATTAATTGATGTTTTAAACAAATGATTATCTCTAAATTAACCCATCGCCTAATGATGACTCAGATAAATTCAAATTTCATCTGTTCCTTTCCCAAGCATGAACCACCAAAAAATAAATGACATTAATAATGCATTTACGACAATCATTCCAAAAAACTTTTGAGCCACCGCTTGAATCTGATTCATTAAAGAAAGTAAATACTTTGTTAGTAAAGGTATTGGTTGATCTATGCAATTAAAGGAAAAGAGTTGTGAGTTTGAATTTCATTATAAGTTTCTACTAAGCAGTAAGTTTTCCCAGCTAAAAAATTTTACGCTTTTCCCGTGACAGATAATAGAGTTCAAAAGTATGATACCATGGCTCCACATAAAACACCTAAAATAACTGGTGAAAGTTTGAGCCAGAGCGCAGATGTCCTCTCCGACACCTCATCCAGAAACATAGACATTGTTAAATCTTGGACGCAAATATCCAATATTCTTCAGTATGAATTGGTAAATTTCCCAGATGATTCAAGTGACAATGAGAATGAAGACCTAGATACCAAGTACAAAATTGTTGCACAGTCAGAATTACACAAGATAGAGACGAGGCCTAGGCTCTTGCCTTACAATGATATGATCGGTTGGGCACTGGAGCACGTGGATATTCCAACTAGAACCATCTTTAATTCCCAAAAATTCATAGTTGGGTCTTTCTGACCTGAACATCTACAGGTGATGTACAAATTGTCTCTTGAACCCAATTACATTTACAATGCCAGTTTCCTAGCCGACTTTAACAAGAAGAAATGTGACCAATATGGAAAAAACCTTCCCGACTTAGTTAAGGACTGGTATTCTCTCCCCGAGAAGTTCAGAGATGACTCTCATGGTGTATATGCAGTTGCTTCATTAGAACCTCATATAATGTATATCACAATGATGATGTGCAGACTCTATGAGAAAGACAGCACGCCACACTTCCATTTAACGTGGGTGCCAATTATACACATAGTAGAAAAAGGGTATTCTCTCGATTGGGCCAAGATATTGTCAGACAACTTGGTCAGAGAAATTACAGAGTATCAATCACTAAAATCCAAATGGAAACTGACCCCATTTTTCATGTCATCTTATATCATGGACATTGTCTGTTTCATGACGCCTTTTCCTTTGATGGGTTGGAGTTGGACTCCAAATAATATTGAACCCATACATACTTATCATTCTAAAATTTGGGAGGAAAAGCCGAAGGAATTCTTTTACAAAATTTGCAACTCGGTGGTGGTGTCGATGCACACTACTATATATGGCTACCCACCTCCCAGGATTTCCGACAAATTTGTGACTAATCTGGGCAGAATAGCAGACTGGTATATTGAGGAACATTTTTCCTACATTAGGGTTTTTGGTTGTTCGATCCCCCCACTTGCTCTACCTCAATGTTTACCATATTGACTAGTGTGCCAAGAGGTAGCACATCAAACTGTGCTTGGAGGGATTAGTAAGGAACTGAAATTAGTACAAAAAAAGGTATGGCCATTTTTTCCCTTACATATTGGTACATTTTCTCTACTGTATTTTGGCCATTCGAAAGTGGAGGCCACGGTCTTGGGAGAAATAAAATTGGTCGATATTGAGTTCAAGAGGCACTATCCATAGAAGATCGTAAGTAACCACATGGCCAATTGCAATTTAAAACGATATGAACACGAAGACTCTCCTCATGACAAAATGTTCTGAGGAGCGAGGTTCTATCAAGAGGTCCTGAGTCGAGTTCGAGCTTTGTCGCCAGATAAAATGGACAAATTTTATAACTTTCAGAGACATCGAAGGAATAGTCTCCCCAAGGTATTACAAGAAGAAATCCTGACGCCTCCATATACACAACAAACAAAGACCCAAGGTTTAGAGACAATGAGTTCCAGCAGACAATAACATCGAGAAGAATTGGAGAAGATTGAGGAGTTGACTCAGAAAGGAGACAACATGGAGACAAATGTATAAGGTGATCAAGATATAGAACAAAATGAGAAATTGACAAAGAGGGGAGAAGAAGGGATGATGTTTACATGAGACAAATCATCTACGGACACGGTCGGGAAACAATCATCCACCGAAATTGGCATCCCCATCAAGTTTTTGACACCCTTGTAGTTCACAAGAGGAAACCCCAATGTAGAGGTAATGTTCATATAATATTTCACACCTATTGCAACTGAAGAGATACCTCCTTCATATTTCTTTTTTAGCAGGAAAAGAAAGGTTGTAGTGAAGAGAGAAACGCACCAGAGGGAAGGTGCAACTTTCAAGAGACATAGGGTGATACTTGATGGAGAGGCTTTGGAGGAGGTAGACTTCACTGAAGAAGTAGCAGGTTCGCTGGGGGCTTTTGCAACATCCAACCAGTTTTCAATCGGAAACTTAAAGGAAATATTGAAGCATAAATAGATACTAATAGGTTAGTTGCAAAATCAAATAAGGACTGTAGAAAGGAATGTCAGAAGCAAAGTCAACAAAGGTCTTGAACACTCTAGAGATAGTGATAGACAATAAATTCAACAACTTTAAATCTAGTCTCGATGAGATGCACAGGAATGTACAGGTGAGTGAAGGGCGAACCATTCAACAAAGTGAATTGGTGAAGCAATTATAGGCCAAGGTGAACTTGACTGAGAACATGGTTATAGATATAACTGTTTTCCAAGCATAGGCACTGGAGGTATGTAAGAAACTGGAATCAGCGCAATGAAGCCTTTTTGACAATGTAGGAATTATCCAAAATCATTTTCGAATGGTGAACGAATCATTGGATAATATTTTTTTCAGAGAAAGAGAGGCTACTGCAGCCCAGACCACTTTTCAAGAAGCGGTTGTTTCATCATCTAGAGAAGAAATGTCTGTAGTTCCCAGGTTGTATTTTTTGGAGAAAGTCAGAGGTGACATAATATTGAAGACTTGGGAAGCCAACATAGCCGAAAGTAAAAGAATGGCTAAGGAAATCAAAGAGGCTTATGAAGAATCTTTTCACTCACTAAATAAAGAGTCATTAGGCCTCGGAAAATATGATCATTCTGAAGTACTGGGACAAGTTGACATAGCAAAGAATCCACTTGATATCAAAACAAGCTTAGAATAAGCTCAAGATGAAATCTCGCAGCTAAAACAGGTCAATATCACTCAAATAGATAGGTGGCTAGTGAAACCAAATTTGCAGCTATAGTCAATGACTTCACAAGACAAAAGAATGGAAGACATATTGCCACAATTAGAAAATAAATTGTATATTTTTGAGGCAAAGTATGTGACAGAACCCTCCAGACTAATAACACAATTTGTAAGCAGGTGTGTCAAATGTATTGAGTGAGGAAAAGGCAATACCTCAAAGAAACAATGAGGTAACATGTACACATCATCTGTATAGGTCATGATTATAGACTATCTGTGTCTAAACTGGGAACAAGAAAGGAAAATGACTCTGCCAACATGAGAAAGAGATAGAGGAGAAACAAGCAAAGCATTCCAAATTTCCCATTTTGTAACCATTACTATTTAGAAATAAGGATAATTCCAACCGCTTAGGGTTGAGAATCTTTTGTATAAATACATATTCAAAAGAATGAACACATGATTCTTCTTGTCGTATTGTAACTAATCCAGGTGGATATTGGTGGTCACCCGCCTATTCCACTTGGACCCACACCATTGTTTCTTTCAGTTTTTTCAGTTTCCTTAATTGTAGCACAATTTACTATTTTTAGTAGTTTTTCGGGTCCTGAACTTTCAGAGCCGTTTTGAGGCCCTAAATGACGTTTTTTGGGCATGAATGATGTGGTGAATATGAGTCCATTCCAAACTCAGTATTCATTATCAGCAATGTAGTCCTCGGATAGATATTTCTAACGATGTATCATGTGCGTCAAACGGAGATAGTATGCCAAAGTTACAACCCCGGGAAATTGATGTACCAATTTACCCCAACGGGGCCCATATTTTGGTGTTTCATCTCCTAGGGTTAGGTTTTTGGATGTTTAGGGTTTTACATTGTTTCTCAATAATATATAGGCCTTCAAGCCTCATTGTAACACTAAGTTCAGAGGCCAGTAGCCGCCACATCTCTTCTCAGAGATAAGCTACCAATGCCCAAGCTATTTTATTTTCATTTTGTCTATAAGCATATTTCAGTCATTTGTTGTTAATGAAATGAATTTTTACTTCCGCTGCATCTCTGTGTTTATGTGTATTTTTGTATTTCATTGTGTTCCTGCATAAATTCGTATCAGTGGTATCAAAGAAGTCTTCTCTTTCTCGATCCTTCTTTACATGTCCCCAACGAGGTCGGGGTATAAGGAGTTAGGGCTTGATTTGGTTGAACCATTGCAAGATCATCCTCCCAAACCCCGACGACCACCCATGGGGGAAGAAAAGAAAGATGAGGGAGTAGGACATCCTATCAAATTATTTCTTGAGGAGGCCCTCGAGAAACAAAGCAACGCGATGATGGACAACTTTTCCCAGATCCTTCAGTGGCTGCCCACTGGCAGCGCATCTACATCCAACAGCCACTCTGGAGGGGCCACTCCTTTTAAGGTACAAGTAAACTTTGACATTCCCATATTTGAGGGTTAAATAGATGCAGATGTCGTTGATAGATGGTTGAATCTGTTAGAAGGATATTTCTCGGTTCATGACTTTTTCGATCGAGAAAGGATTATTTTTGCACTCCTTAAAGCTGCCCCCCATGTCAAGGACTGGTGGGAAAACTATTGGGAGAAATAGAGCGAGGGGGAACCCTCTCTGTTCTTGGTCGCACCCACTTGGAATCCTTCCGAGATGCCATCAAGGAACAATATTATCCCGTGGGGAGCTATGAGGACAAATACATACAATGGACTACGTTGTGATGGCAAAGGGACCAAGATGTGCATGAGTTGATGAATCTGTTTCATACCCTATGCACAAACTTGGGTATCAAATATTCAGAGAAACATTTGGTGTTAAAGTACCGCAGTTGTCTTCATAGATACATTCAGGAGGAAATGGAGTTCCTCGACATCTCCTCACTTGGTGCAACATACCGATATGCTGCCAAGATTGAGCAGAAGTTCAAACAGAAGAAGCGAGACTTTGGATCTACGAATCAAAAGCAAGGGAAAGGTACTCCCAAACCACCGAACAAAGGAGCAAGCCAAGGAGGGGTGGCCTAGGACAACCTGCCAAAGCCACAAGAAAATAAAAACACCACAAAGCCAAAAAAGGACATGGGGAAGTGGTGTGAGTTCCATAACAGCTCCACTCACAACACAAGTGAGTGTCGATCCAAGCAGTCACTGGTAGTCAAGTTGAAGGATTCTGAATCAGATGCATGCTCTAACTCTGAATCAGAACCCAACAAGAGGAATGATAGGGGGAAGCAGATTATTGATGCGGAGCCCAACGCCATTGTTTCCACCACGAAGATCCAAAAGAAGGAACCAAAAGATCTATAAGAGGAAAAGCACCTCTTCCATTCCCAAATGTGGGTAAAGGGTTCCTCATTGCAGTTCATTATCGACAACAGGAGCTAGAAGAACCTTATCTCAGTAGAGGTCCTGAAACAGTTGGGCTTGCCGACCACAAAACACCCACAACCATACACCATCGGGTGGCTACACCAAGGACGTGACCTCCGCGTCAGCCAACAATTCCGCCTTCCCTACAACATCAAGCCCTTCACAGATGAGGTATCATGTGACATTGCTCCTCTTGATGTTTCTGATGTATTATTAGGCCAACCATACTTGTGGAAGAGAAATGATGTGTATGATTCCAGGCCTCGTGTTGTTATTATTACTTTGGAAAATAAACTATATAGGATACCGGAAATAGCACCGCCTACAACCATCTCTTTGGTTCTGCAAAACAATGCAGTAAGCTCATTGCCAAAACCAGGAAATTTGTTTTCCTGATGATTTGCCCTCAGGGAACGAAGAATACTGTGGCCACGACCTCCAGATAGGGCCCCTCTACACGACAACAACAGATGGATAAGGTTGTGGAGGAGTACGAGAACATCTTCACCTCCCCTGCAGGGGTTCCTCTACATTGTCAGGTCAAGAACCCCATTGATATGACCCCAGGTTCATCGCTGCCCAATGGACCAATCTATCGACGCTCTGTTATGGAGAATGAAGAAGTCAAGAGGCAGATTCAGGAGCTGTTGCAACAATGTCACATCCGACCGAGTTCATCGCCCTGTGGGAGCCCGATCGTGATGGTGCAGAAGAAGGATGGGACTTGGAGACTCTGCATTGACTATCGGGCACTGAACAAGATCACTGTCCAGAATAGGTACCCGATCCCACGGATTGATGACCTTCTGGACCAACTCAAGGGGGAGAAATATTTCAGCAAGATCGACTTGAAGTCTGGGTATCACTAGGTACCAATCAAACCCTCTGATGTGTGGAAAACTACATTCAAATCCAAGGAGGGCCTTTTTGAATGGTTGGTCATGACTATCGGGTTGACGAATGCCCCTGAAACCTTCATGAGACTAATGGATGACATCTTGCAACCATTCACCAACTCATTTGTAGTGGTTTACTTGGATGACATTCTGATCTTCAGCCAGACTTGGGAAGAGCACCTCCACCACATCTGACAGGTCCTCCAAACACTGCGGCAACACAAGTTGTGTGCCAATTTGGAGAAGTGCACTTTTGGCATGACCCAGGTTCAGTATCTGGGATACATTATTGATGATGGGGGGTGCATGTGGATTCAGCTAAGATCCAAGTCATTCAGGATTGGCCATCACCAACCACCCTAACAGAGCACCACAACTTTTTGGGTCTTGCCAATTTCTACCGCAAGTTCATGTTGGGATTCTCTCATATCACTTGGCCCTTGAGTCAAGTCACTAAGGGAGGAGAGAAAGACAAATTATTTTGGTTTGAATCTCAATAGAAGGCATTCGAATATTTGAAGCATCGCCTCTAATCTGCACCAGTGCTCACATTACCAGACTTGCAACAACCATTTGATATCGAGACAGATGCCTCTGACTATGCTATTGGGGTAGTCCTTACTCAACAGGGGCATCCAGTGGCATATCATAGTGAGACACTTTCCAACGCAATCCAGAAGTATCCAACTTATTACAAAGAGATGTATTCCATTGTGTAGGCTTGTTGACAATGGAAGCATTACATTTTGGGAAAGGAAACGGTCATCCACACAGACCATCGACCGTTGCAGTTCATACAAACACAAGAGAAGTTGCAGAACGATTGCCATCATAAGTGGTCCACATACCTGCAACAGTTTTATATTATATTGCCATTGAATATAATATTTTAATGTACATTTTTATTACTTTAATACCTTTAATATATGAGTTAATATACTATTATAATTTATTAGTACTTTAATATAATATTTTAATGTACATTTTTATTACTTTAATACCTTTTTAATATATGAGTTAATATACTATTATAATTTATCAAGTAATGTATTTGTTAGTGTTTTATTAATACATTTATAATAATGAGTTAATACATTATTATAATGTATTAATTTAACTGATGTATTATTACAATATTGATGTATCATTATTTTATTAATGTATTATTATCTTATTAATTAATGTATTACTTTATTATTATATAAATATTTTATTAATATATTAATACTTTAATGTAATTTTTATTAGTTTTTTAATGTATAAATGTTTTATTCATGTATTACTTTATTATTGTATAATAAGGTATTACTAGTTTAATTAATACTTTACATTATACGTTACATAATTAATGTATTAATGCTTTAATAATGCATTACTAATGTATTAACCAATTAATACTTTAATACTGTATTTATGAAGGTATTAATACTTTAATAATGTATTGATACTTTTTTAATGTATTAATTCTATAATATCAATATTTATGTTTTAATATAAATATAAATATTAATATCTTAGGGTATTAATAATACAAATAAAGATCTAGCAAAAGCTTATGACAAAATTAGCTGGAAGACTTTGGAAGCCTTTGGTTTCACCCAACACTAGATCAGTTGGATTGCCAGCCTAGTGTCCACGACAAGTTACTCGCTCCTAATAAATGGAGCCCCAGCCAAACCTTTCTGGCCTACGAGAGGCATCAGACAAGCAAAATCACTTTCCCTCTTCCTGTCCATTCTGATGATGAAAGGTCTCAGTCGAAGAATAAAAAGCACAATGGCAGTAGGAGAAATAACAAACATCAAACCTTTTGAAAACTTCCCTACTTCCACACACAACAGTTCGTGGATGACACGTTACTCCATGGCACACCCATGGTCAAGGAATAAAAATTCTATAAAATAATCTTAGAAGAGTTTGGGGAAGCCTTGGGTGCCGAGATCAACCACTCCAAATATATGATCTACTTCTTCAATACCAACCCTGCAATCCAAAGAAACCTGGCCAATATTTTGGGTTTTGAACGCAAAACACTCCCAACCAATTACTTGGGCATCCCCCCGATAGACAGAGCATACAAAATTTCAACATGGGAGGAAGTGATCAACAAGTTATAGGAGAGGGTGAAAAACTAGACGTACAGATCCCTCAACCTAGCGGGGAGACTCATATTGACCAAGTCAGTTCTGCAATCAATTCCAACCTATATGATGTCTATATTTCCAACCACCAAGGGGATACTACAAAAAATAAGAACCATCCAAAGGGACTTCCTATGGAGAGGAGCGGAAAAACATAAAAAAATGGGCCCTGGTGGCTTGGGAGAAGGTCTGAAAACCAAAAAGCAAAGGAGGTCTGGGGCTACAAGACCCACAAGTAACCAACGACGCCTACGAGGAAAAACTCTGGTGGCGATGGGTCAAAGAAACTTCTACACCATGGGTAAACCTATGGAAGGCCAAGTATGCCCCGGACATAAAAGACTAGGACCGAATCCGCTTTAGGGGCACTAGGGAGGAATCAACCATCTGGAATCTAGCTTGGCGCAACAAAACCTGGATCCAGACACACAACTTTTGGGAAGTGAGGAATGGAAAAAAAACTATATTCTGGGAGGATGCTTGGCAATAGGAACCCATAATGGAAAATCCGGACATGGAGGAACTCCAATAGGACATGACCACGCAAGGCAAAACTAGAGTCTACCACTATTATAAACAAGAAACAAATCGCAATAGATGGAGAATCTGGGAAAATATCAGTTCGCAAAATAGAGACTGGAATGCAACAAGCGTTAAAGAGGTAGAGGAGGAATTAGGGAAAAGGAAAATTGCAGTCTTCGAAGAAGAGGACCAACTGATATGGGGAAAAAAATATGGCAGGGAATTCAAATTGAAAGAAGTCCGACATTACATCATGGACCAGGACCAAGAAGATCCAACACAACAATCGGATAAGCTCTGGAACAACCCCCAATGGACAAAAATTTAAATTTTCAAATGGTTAGTACTTCAAAACCAAATTCTAACTTGGGAAAACCTAAGGAAAAGGGGATTCATTGGCCCATCACGATGTCACCTCTGTCAAGATAAGGAAGAAACAATGAATCATCTCCTTGACGAATGCAACTACACAACATATATATGGGATTGGGCGGTAGGTAACTTTCGACAATCCAATAGGATCTGAGGTAACATCTGTGCAACCATCAATATATGGAATGAGAATTACAGCAAAAATGAAGAGGTGAACCTTTGTTGGACTCTCATTTCGGGGATGATCATATGGGAAATATGGAAAGAAAGGAACCGACGCATCTTCAGGAATGAAAGTTGACTTGAAGGGAAACTTAAGGAAATAATAATCTCCTTGATAAGAGAAATGGTGCAGAGCCGCAACTGCCAGACGAGAAAAGCACAACTCACAGGCCAGGACTCCCGAATCCTAGAAGTTTTTCACCTAAAAGATGGACACAAACACACTCAAGTAAGGCGGCTACTGCAAATCCAAATAGGTGAGTGCAACTGGAATCCCCCTCCAGCAAGGTCCCTCAAGTTGAATTTAGACGGGGCGTAAAAAAGAAACCCAGGAATGACAGGAATGGGAGGGGTAATCAGGGATAATGACAAAAACATAATCCGGCTGTACACTGGGATTATGGGAAACTCCACCAACAATGCCACGGAATTCGGAGCCCTGAAGACCGATCTCGAGATTCTAAGCCGCAAAAGGATGACAAACACCATTGTGGAAGGTGACTCCGCGCTGGTTATCAACACAATGAAGAGACTCCAAAATGGCACCAAAGTGGGAAAAATTCAGAGGCACTAGCGCTTGGCACACTCCCTGCAAAAAATCCAAGAGCATCTGCAGACGATGAACACAGTGGATTTGCGCTAGGTACGTAGGTCAGCAAATGGATTGGCAGACAGAATCGCTAATGAGGGGGTTAGGAAGGAAGGACTAGAACTATACACTACCTGGAGTAACATCTCGAATGGTCAGTTCAGAAAAGGCTGCATCCAACTAGCAACAAAAGACCGTGATGGCAGCCTAAGTACGGACATACACACCGAGGAAGGAGGCGCAAGGATAAATGGTGGGCACGAAGCATCCAGGAAGAATCCAATTTCCCATCACTCAACCACAAGTTACAATGCAGACTCAAACCACACAACATATGGGGGTATGGCACCAAGTGTTGAAATATTGTAATTGCAAAGAGTATTCTTATTATTATTGATATATTATTCATAGGATCAATCCCCATTATGGATTGATCATGTCGGTTATTGTAATAGGACCAAATCCCCTTTTGTGGATTGGTCAAAAGACAATTGTAATAGGCAGAATAAGAAGTCGGCCCCAACAAATATTAAAGAAGCCCAGAAATATAATAAAGGTGGGTTTACCCACCCAGTTTGAGAAGTCAGCCCTGCCAGTGAAGAGACACTTCACACGTGCTAGACTTGTATAAATAAAGGATGCTAGCGCCTCACTTAGACACAACTCACTTGCTCATTCTAAGAGACAAGTTCAGATCTACTACCGAAGAAGAAGGAGAGAGAGAGTGGCGCATATCTGGGAGAGGAATTTTTGTATTAGCATAAGAGATCTCTTGGCATTGTATTGGTTATCTATATTAAGGAAGTTTTGTTGGGTTTTCTTCCTCTAGAGGGTTTCCTAGGATAAATGTTGTGTCTCTTGTGATTGTGTATTTCTCAGTGATATTGNGCAAACATCTATAATAATGGCTTAAACATTAACATGGTATCAGAGCCAAGCTGAAGAAATCATCTTTCACAAGTGAAAAACGTCATTGTTATCGTACATGAAAATTAGGGCTTTTTGTTGGTGAATCTTTTTAGCCCTGAAACCATCTAGAAAAGTGTGCCCTCTCCTAAGGATTAGTTTGGCACTCTCAGTGCACCTTTTCAGTGGTTGGATCTCCCAGAAAGTGAAACCCCAGTTTCACAAAGTACCAGAAAACCAGTGTATCAGAAGTACCAGAATTACCAGAGTACCAGAGGTACCAGAAAACCAGAAGCACCAGTCCAAAAATCCGCAAATCAGATTTGGAGGAGCAAAATTTGGATTTTCTCAGATCCAAACACACCAGGCTACTCGCCTCAGCCAAGCGCACCTCCTGGTAAGTTTAGTTTTTGAATTTGAGCACTTTCATTTTTCGATCATTTTCTTAGCTCCAAGTAAAGATGTCTGCAAGTGTTAAGCTTGCTGACAAGTTAGAAGAAGTGGAAAAATTATGTGCCTGGAAGTATAGGATTGGCCTCATTCTTGAAGAGAATGACCTAACAATATTTGTCAAAGAAGAAGTACCGAAACCCGACGATGTTGCAGAAAAAGAAAAGCATCAAAAGGACACAATAAGGGCCAAAAGAATCATTGCAGATTCAATCAAAGACCACCTGATTCCTTATGTGTCATCTAAGAAGACTCCGAAAGAGATGTTTGATGCCTTGACCAGACTATATGAAGGAAAGAACATAAACCAGAAGATGAATCTTAGAACTCAACTGAAGAATACAAGGATGCAGAAAGGAGAAATGATTCAGGAATA
>JASDQU010588530.1:29321-40174 GCA_032191745.1 Picea mariana
ACTATTGGGTTGCTAGGAGGAGAGGAGGTTCCATTCTTTTAGCATTGTACTTGTTTCATTGTTGAGCAGAGCATCTAGGAGTGGGATTTGAGAACATAACATAGGAGGAAGAAGATTTTGTAGCAGTTGTTTAGGCTACAATGTCAAAGGCAACCCCATAGTGAGTTCTCCTTTTTTTGTATTTTCATTTTCATAACAGAAGAAAAGAGAGCATAGCATGGGCCTCACCTTCTAGCTGGGTTTTCTCCCATATCGCATTTCCCATGTCACATCTTGTGTTCATTTGTGTGCTTGGTGTGTTCATTTGCTTGTTCTTTAATTTTTGAATTTCATATATTTCATAAATTTGAGCAATAAGCTAGTGATAATAGATCTAAAGATCTAAGAAAATAAACCTACATAATAAAAGATTTCAGAATATTACCAAAGCTATTGTGACAAACTGTTACAGTGGAATATCCATGGTAGTTCACAGATCATCTTTAGAGGTGCACGTAGTCCTTTGTTTTAACTTTTAGCGATTGTCTTGTTTGAAGTTGGTTGAATATCTTCTTTATTCATCTTTTTATTTTGATTAATCAATGGTTCCATGTAGGCTTACATTTTCAAAGAGTCCAAGATTGTTTAGAAGTATTGGGTTAATTTGACATTTCCTTGTTGATTTGGCCAAAGTTTATTCACAACTATTACAAAAGGAAAAAACTTAAAAAAAAGTAATTTTTGGTCAAATGTTTTTAATATACATTATTGTCACTTCCAACTTGTTGATCCTTGCAAATTTAGACAAAATTTCTAATTATTCTTGACACTAGAATCTCCTTTCTCAATATTCGTACATATAGGAAACTTGCACAACATTTTTTTGCATGAATTAAAATATGAAAAATCTATTTTACCTGTAGAACCTCTGGGCAGAAAAGAAGCTATATCAAACTCTAAAAAACTAGGTGAAACATATTTGTGTAAACTGGATGACTAAAAATTAGTAACAAAAAAATTGGTTCTTGTCTAAGAAGTGCATTAGCAGTTCGTAATATGTATATGCCTTTTTCGATAAAAACCTCATTAGCAATCCATATAAGTATGCCTTCTTTTTATACTTGCTGAAGACAGAGTATATTGTAATTTCTTTTTAGTCAATTTGCTAAGACTTTTAAATAATTTGCATTTTTTTTCACTTTTTGCCATAAAGTTTTCTAAAGTCTCCAGAAATCTATCTATTAAATTGATTATTCTTTAAATTGAAAAATAAATTTTAAATTTTCTAAATATAAATTCCTATTTTGTGATTTTTTTGTTAACTACGATTAGACAATTTTTATGTGGTTTTATGTATAATTGTCAAATTTAAAAAATAAAAAATTAAAAAATAAACAATTTTCCACATGTCCTTATTAATTATGAGGTCATAAATACTTATTTCAAGTTATTTGTACACATGTCACATCTATTAATTATTTTAGATATTAAATGAATATAGTAATCAGAGTTTGAAATATTAAAATTAATAATTAATTTTAATATTTCAAACTCTATTTACTATATTTATTTAATATCACTTCTATTAATTATTTTAGATATTAAATAAATATAGTAATAAGAGTTTTAAATATTAAAATTAAGTATTTTAGAAGTATAATTAATATTTCAAACTCTTATTACTATATTTATTTAATATCTAAAATAATTAATAGAAGTGATATTAAATAAATATAGTAATAAGAGTTTGAAGTATTAAAATTAATTATTAATTTTATTATTTCAAACTCTTATTACTGTATTTATTTAATATCTAAAATAATTAATAGATGCGACATGTGTACAAATAAGTATTGGTGACCATTATTAATAAGGATACATGACAAATTGTTTGATTTTAAAATTTTAAAATTATTTTTTAAAATCTGATAATTAAGTGTAAAACCACATAAAAATTGTCTAATCATAGTTAACAATCAATCACAAAATAAGAATTTATATTTAGAAAATTTAAAATTTATTTTTCAATTTAATAGATACATTTTTGGAGACTTTTGAAAACTTTATGGTAGAAAGTGAAAAAATTGCAAATTATTTAAAATTCAAAGCACATTGATTAGAAATTAATCCACTTTTCAAATTGTTTTTTATAATGTAAAATTAATGTTGATTATGAGTAATAAATTACTCTCAATAATTATGTTAATTAATATATCAAAATTTCCTAGTATACTTATGAGAGAGAACTTAAGTTTATAATATAATTAGATGTGAAAACCAAAGACATTTAACCATACTATACAAATTTGAATTACCTATATAACCTCATAACTCTAGACGAAGTAGTGAAAAGTATGCATAGTTGGATAATGAAAAGTTATATGGTTGGTATAAAGTTTCATGGTTAAGATTAGAAATAACTCACCAACTCAATTTATTTGCTATATTTAATTACCAAGTCATTAAACTCCTAGCTTCTAACATACTAACCTCATAAATTTAAGTTAGACATGATCCACTAATCCACTAACTCCAACCCACTACCATAAACCCCTTAATACGTAACCCATATAACCCAAAATAACCCCAACCACTAATCTATTAACCCCCTCACCATTTACCCACTAACCAATACACCTTCTAACCATTAATACACTAACTCAAACCTTCTTTCCCTTTAGCTAGTTTGGTCTTGACCCTAGCTGCTTTGGGTCCTGAGAATCAGGTGCAACGAATTGTTTTGGGGAAGAAAATTCCTTCTTCTCTCAGAGAATCAACTTCCTTCTTGATCCGTCAGATCTTTTAATGACTATGGTTGAGTTTTAATTTTGCATGCGTTAATTAACCATTTGAGAAACTTAGTGAAAGAGTGAGGAAAGAAGAGGAATTATGACAGCCATATATACATTTTCAGATCTGAAATGAAATAATAGACAACAAACCATAACACGCAGATTGATAACGGAGTTCGACACAACTTTTGCCTACGTCTTCGGGCCTTTGTCTCTGTGGGGGAGGCTTCTTTATTTCTATTCAAAAGCTCAAAAGTACATCGCTGCAGTGCCAATTAGCTACAAGACTGATCTAGTCATGTTCTTCTAGATCTCAAGAACCATGCAAAGAAAACAACACGTAAAATAGACGTCCAGAGCTCCCAGAAATGGCCCGACAGCGTCTGCTCCTCAATATCTTCCCTGCATCAAAATGGCTTTGGCTTGGATTCTCTTCAACATAAATCTTTTCTGACTGCCTCTCCATGGCCTCAAACAGGCCTGGTTTATATAGATTTGAAGTTGGTTATTCATCTCCAACTTCCTCCCAGAACTTGGGCTCCAAAAATGCCCAATATCTCCCAAAAATGGAGAAAATCAATTAAAATAGGCATATATCTTTTAAAAATCCCAAAACTTTATAAAAAAACCCACTGTATTTGGATGCAGCCCCCAAAACGCGCGCTCTAATTCACATGGAGGTGGCCATGTGGCCGAGCGCTTATCCTTTATGCACTGGCCCCTCTCTGCATTCGGCTCCTGGTCGTGAGATCTGCATGGGATCTCGGGCTAACCATTACCCGTGCCCTTTGTGGTCGGGATAGCCCCTGGTTTGTTGGCGGTGGTTACATATGGGCGTGGGGACCAAGGGATAAGACCTTATCCCATTACTCCCACGCTCCCAGTTTCATTGAACGGTCATGTGTCATATAACAAGTGTCGAGGGCTGGGGCTAAGCCCCGACCCTTTCCCCCCGCCGCATAAGTTTTGAATTAAATTTAAATAAAAATTTTAACGTATAGCTAACAAGAACTAACGTTGGAGCGGGCGGTTAGCCCGGTCCTGCCAGTCCACTGCCCAGTGGAGAGGTCGTCGGTTCGACTCCCGTGCACGCCATATAAATTTTAAACAAACCATCAACCAACCACATGGTGCCACGTGGCAGCCCGTGACTGGGCCACGTGGCACCTCAACAACCAACCAATATATGCCACAAGTCAGATTCCGATTAGTCCACGTGCCTGCCACCTGTCACTGTACGTCTGCCACATCACTCTCCTGTCACGTTAGCTGCTGACGTCATCCGTGCCACGTGTCACCCTTACAGTGGTGACACGTGTCACCCCTACAGTGGTGACACGTGTCACCCCTGGATGGGTCCAGCTGTACGCCAAATCAACCTGTCATGCTCTACCACGTGTCGCCTCCTGGAGATGCCACGTCACCTATACAGACCGTACGGCCTGTATAGTTAGCATGCCACATGGCACTATACGGACTGTACGGACTGTACAATCATCCCCTTTTTTTGCCTGTTTAGCTTTTCGGACAGAACGCGATATCTTCTGCATACGGAGCCCGTTTGACGAAGTAAATATACCGTTGGAATCAGGAAGATGAGACGGACACAATGGAACTAGTTTCGTTGCATTCCGAGCACTTTCATTTTTTAGCATTTTTAAACCCTGTCAGGCTTCTGGATCCGATTTTGGATCACACCTCCCCACAAAAATACCTTTTGGTCCCCAAAAGGTTACTAACCAGTCAACAAGCTCAGGATAGGACACTCGGCTTGTCCTCTGTCTCTGAACTCTATCCTGTGCACCTGTCTCATCAAGATCAACTGTAACACAATCATGACAACTGACTGTATATTGTTAGCCATTTGAACCCTATTACATGTTATTGAAGCCACTATCATCCATGTAGAAAACATTGCTAATGAAATCATCAAAAAGACGACTACAAATGAGCTAATATACTTGAGATATCTGCACGACATGAGCTTATCTTGAAGCAACTTATGATTGATTTTCCATTCAACAACCATGTCTTGTTCTTCCTTAAGATCAATTACTTCATTTGAAACAATTATCGGTTTGTTGCTTGCTTGCACTGCCTTCTTTAATTGTTCCATTGTTTGAAGTGTTTTATTTGCTTTAACATGATGAGCATGAACCACATAATCTTGACCTGCTTTAGTGAATTGATATTGATTCTTTGTCCTATAGAAGATTGCCTTACGATCATATAAATATGGACTACCTAAGACCATTCCACATTCTCTTAACTGCACAACATCACAAGTTACTTCGTCCACATACTTAGATTAAATTGCAAATTTGATTGTGCACTTCTTTGTTATGTGCATCTGATGATGATTGCTTATCCATTTAAGTGTGTAAGGCTTATGATGAGTTTGTGTTTTTAAACCCAATTGCTTAACCAATTCTTCTGAGATTAGATTAGATTGAGATCCACTGTCGATTAATGTGTCTATCTTAGTTTGTCGCATGATTACCCTTATATGAAACAACTTGCTTCTACAATCAATGTCTTCACCAAATTTACCTGTCATACCAACCGATGAGATCTTTGACTCATCACTTGAATCCGATCCCAAGTCTGTGGGTTTTGATGTCGTTTCCACTGTTTGCGTTCCCTTCTTTTCTTTGAACCACTTTGGCCTCTTCTCGGGATGCAACCGCCAACATCTGTCCTCATCATTTCCCTCTTTCTTCCAATGCTTGCAAGAGGGCTTTCCTTCCTTTTTTGTCACTGCATTTGCATTCTTGCCATGCCTTTTCCTCTTGTCCTCTTTCCTTGAAGACGATGATTCCCTTGACACACCTGCTTTCCCTGCTTCAATATACATAGCTTGAACAAAAACCTCATCAAGGTTAGTGGGTTCAAACATGAAAACAGTGTTTCTAATATGTGCAGGCAAACCTCCTATATACTTCATAAGAGTTTCTTGTGTTTGTAAAGGGATATCTAACATTAATGCTATTTTTTGAAATCCATCGGTGTATTCTTGCACTATTTGTCCTTTTCTTAGTTTTAAAGATTGTCATTCAATTATTGCTTTTTCTTTATAACCCAAAAAATATAATTGTTTCCTAAGTGCAGAAATGAAACTCTTCCATTATGGAAATACATTACCCACATGTTGTGTTCCCTTTTGCAGCTTGCTTTGCCACCAAATGAGAGCTGTACCTGCAAGTCTCAAAGATGCCAACTTAATTTGTGTAGCCTCATCCTTGATCTGCTGCACACTGCAGTATACCTCCATTTGCCTGATCCAATTATCAAGTTTTTCTGCATTTACTTCACCATCATATATGGGCAACTCAAATTTTACATCAAGTTTTAACAATGTCATTTCACTTTTATTCTTATGAACATTTTTCTTTCCATTAGATTTAGAACTTGAACTTGAAGAAGAAGGAGAAGAAGGAGGTGTTGATGGAGGTGAAGGAGGAATTTGAGGATGGTCCTCTTCCTCTTCACTTTTTCCCTTTGAAGAATCACCCAAAACTGGTCGCTTCCGTTCTAAGTAATCTTCATACAAAACTTTCACCATCTTTGACATAGCAAGGAATGTTTTCCGGAATTCTTTCTCATCTTGAGAAATCCCTTCTTCCGATGCCATCTTCTCGCTATGAGAAGATCTCTTTCTCAATCCAATTAATGGATTCTCTGCAACAAGCTCACCTTCACCACGCTGTAGTTTTTCCCTGGTTAACATGCAAAACTCAAATCCAAACGTCAACTAGCTTTGACACCACTTGATCTGTTGGATCTTTTAATGACTATGGTTGAGTTTTAATTTTGCATGCGTTAATTAACCATTTGAGAAACTTAGTGAAAGAATGTGGAAAGAAGAGGAATTATGATAGCCATATACACATTTGCAGATCTGAAATGAAATAATAGACAACAAACCATAACACGCAGATTGATAACGGAGTTCAGCACAACTTTTGCCTACGTCTCTGGGCCTTTGTCTCTGTGGGGGAGGCTTCTTTATTTCTATTTAAAATCTCAAAAGTACATCGTTGCAGTGCCAATTATCTACAAGACTGATCTAGTCATATTCTTCCAGATCTCAAGAACCCTGCAAAGAAAACGACATGCAAAACGGATGTCCAGAGCTCCCAGAAATGGCCCAACAGCGTCTGCTCCTCAATATCTTCCCTGCATCAAAATGGCTTTGGCTTGGCTTCTCTTCAGCATAAATCTGCTCTGACTGCCTCTCCATGGCCTCAAATAGGCCTGGTTTATATAGATTTGAAGTTAGTTATTCATCTCCAACTTCCTCCCAAAATTTGGGCTCCAAAAATGCCCAATATCTCCCAAAAATGGAGAAAATCAATTAAAATAGGCATATATCTTTAAAAAATCCCAAAAATTTATAAAACAACCCACTGTATTTGGGCACAACCCCCAAAACGCGCACTCTTAGTCACATGGAGGCAGCCATGTGGCCGAGCGCTTATCCTTTATGCGCTGGCCCCTCTTTGCATTCGGCTCTTGGTCGTGGGATCTGCATGGGATCTCGGGCTAACCATTACCCACACCCTTTGCGGTCAGGATAGCCCCTAGTTTGTTGGTGGTGGTTACGTATGGGCATGGGGACCAAGGGCTAAGCCCTTATCCCATTACTCCTGTGCTCCTGGTTTCATTGAACGGTCATGTGTCATATAACAAGTGCCGAGGGCTGGGGCTAAGCCCCGACCCTTTCCCCCCACCGCATAAGTTTTGAATTAAATTCAAATAAAATTTTTAACGTATAGCTAACAAGAACTAACGTTGGAGTGGGCGGTTAGCCCGGTCCTGCCAGTCCACTGCCCAGTGGAGAGGTCGTCGGTTCGACTCCCGTGCACGCCATATAAATTTTAAACAAACCATCAACCAACCACATGGTGCCACGTGGCAGCCTGTGACTGGGCCATGTGGCACCTCAACAACCAACCAATATATGCCACGCATCATATGCCGATTAGTCCACGTGCCTACCACCTGTCGCCGTACGTCTGCCATGTCACTTCCCTGTCATGTCAGCTGTTGACGTCATCTGTGCCACGTGTCACCCTTATAGTGGTGACACGTGTCACCCCTGGATGGGTCCAGTTGTACGCCAAATCAACTTGTCATGCTCTGCCACATGTCACCTCCTAGAGCTGCCACATCACCTGTACGGACCATATGGCCTGTACAGTTAGCATGCCACGTGGCACTGTATGGACTGTACATTCATCCCCTTTTTTTGCCTGTTTATCTTTTCAGACAGAACACGATATCTTCTGCATACAGACCCTGTTTGATGAAGTAAATATACCGTCGGAATCAGGAAGATGAGATGGATGCAATGGCGTTGGTTTCGTCGCATTCCGAGCACTTTCATTTTTGAGCATTTTTAAACCCTGTTAGGCTTCTGGATCCGATTTCAGATCACTTCTATGGAGGAAATATCCCCTTGGAATAATCTATCCTTCTATGGAAATACCTCCTTACAATAATCTAGCCAATTTAAAGGGATAATCCTATTCTAGGAAGAAAACAATGGTTACTTGTTTCAGTAAGCCCTGTAAGTCATCCCTTCAAAAGCTAGTATCTCAGCTTGTAAACCTCCATGCTAGTATCATGCACTGCTTAATATTTGTACTCTCACCCCAAGCAAGTAGCAAGCAAGTGGATTTACCTGTCACATTACCCCTTCTCACCTAACCCAAGGCTGGCATTAAATAGATGATGGATGGCTCTACATGAGTGGCTTATTCCACTCCATGAACCTCCTCATGTGGCTGATCCACATCTTGAGACTCATCTCTGGGAACCAACAGTTCCTCCTCTCCATGCAATTCTAGCTCCTTCTCAAGCGACAACCGCATGGCTTTCCCCTCATCGAATTTTATATCCCATCGCATAACAATCATCTTATTGTTACGAAAATACACATGATAATTATGGGGTGTTTTTGTGTACCCCACAAATATCCCAACTTCAACAGTCAGTTCCATCTTCTTCTTGGCATCCTTGGTCACATGCACATAAACAGAGGAGCCAAAAATCTTAAAATGAGAAACATTGGGTTTCTTACCAATGAAATCTTCTTCAAGTGTACTCATGTCAAGTACTCTACGAAGACAACGATTTTTCACATAAACCGCAGTGTTCCATGCTTCCGCCCACAAATGCATTGGTAGGCCCTGATCATGCAACATCGCTCATGCTGCACCCACGATCATTCTATTCTTCCTTTCCACAACCCCATTTTGTTGTGGGTTATGAGGCGCTATGAGTTCTCTTCGAATTCCTTCTTTGCTATAGAAGTCTTTGAATTCATTAGAGATGTATTCTCCACCATTATCTCTCCTCAGAGCCTTCACTTGCTTCCCCGACTCTTTCTCCACCAATGCTTTAAACTCATAGAACTTTGAGAATGTTTGATCCTTATTCTGCATGAAGAATATCCAACATTTATGAGAAAAGTCATCAACAAAAATAACATAATACTTATGTTTTGTTGTTGAAGAAAACGAGAATGGTCCACACACATCTATGTGAACTCTCTCCGGGATCACCGAAGCATGGTTCTCCTTTTCATGAAAGGTGGACTTTACATACTTCCCCATGGTGCAACCCTTGCACTGATCTAACTGAGCAAGTGTTCCCATTGGAAGTCCAGTAGATATTTGTTGCATGATGTTCAAGGCTCCATGATGAAGACGGTCCAATCGCCTGTGCCATAATTCACCCTCATCCCAGCTCACCACTTTTTCTTCCTTGCCCATCATGGCAGCGCAACCATCTACCTCCAGCATGTAGATATTCTTAACTCAAATCCCTATCTTCTTGACTTGACCCATTGTTTTATGTCGCAGGAAAGATTTTCCATCTCTGAAAAAAACACCATAGCCTCTGTCCTCCAACATTGTGACTGAGACCAGGTTTTTCTTCAGACCTAGAACATGCATAACATTTTTCAATTGAAATGGTTTACCTAAATCCCTCTGAAAGGTAATGGTACCAATTCTAGTCGCATTGTATCATCCATCGTCGCCCATCTCTATATGCATTTTGAGATCTCTCTCCTCCAAGTAACTGAAAAAATCCTTATCTCCCGTCATGTGGAAGGAAGCGCCACTATCCAAATACCACACTGATCTCAATGCACTTGAAGCCATGCATGCAATCAAAGAGAATTCAAGTTCAAATTGTGAGGCAAGGACCTCACCAGTTGCAGCTCCAACAACCTTCATGTTCTTCTTCTTCTGCGGATAGTTAGTAGCGAGACGCCCATGTTCGTGACAGTGAAAACACTTCACTTTGGAAAAATCCAGCTTCTTACCTTTAGACTCGGATTTTGAATGGAATTTATTCCCCTTCCCTTTCCTTGCCTTGGAAACCAAAGAACAATCCTCTTCATCATCATGATTTGATGAAGAGCCATCTCTGGTGTTCCTCCTAAACTCCTCCTGCACTAGATCTGACCATAGTCATTCCCAATCTGGAAATTTTTCCCTTCCATTAACAGAGTCTTGATAACTGTGCCAACTCTTGGGAAGTCCTAGGGGAGCTAAGCTCACCAAATCATCATCAGAAACTATTATTCCCACACTCCCCAACTCATCTTGACATTGGACAAAATTCGTGAGATATTTTGGAATGGAGCCGCCCTTCTCCATCTTGATCTTTCCTGAGTTTATCTTTGAGCGCCAATTTCCTATGGTCGTTGCTGTTTTGGAATAGATCCATCAAATTCGTCTACATTGCATATGGTGTGAATTTCCCATGGAGACTTGAGGCAATGTGGTCTCGTACTCCCTCCAACATGATCTTCCTTGCCTTTTCCACTTGCTTTGGCCATGCATAAAGATTTGCAGCGTCTGCAACATCTGGCTTAGGAACATATTTGTCAATGAATTCCTTCAAGCCATTGTCTTCGAGTACTACCTCCATCACATCCTTCCAAGAAATGTAGTTCGAGCTGCCCTCGAGTGCATACTCCAACCTCAAGCCATTGAAAACCATTTCGATCTTGAATCAGCTGTAGCACCAAGAAAGTCTTTCGGCAAATTCAAATTCTATCCAGTCACA
>JASDQU010588531.1:20977-32443 GCA_032191745.1 Picea mariana
AATCAAATCGTACAATATCAATATTCATTATTAATAATTTACTACTAGAAAAAATGATTTTAGATAATGTTAGCTATATAACATATATGTTATATGTTATACATGTAGACAATCACAATCTTGAACCCGACAGCCCTGAAGTCCGTCTTTCAACTTGTATATCACGGAACTCCCAATGCAGCGTGGAGCAGACAAGAAAATAGAAGTACAATGTTCATCGAGCCAGCTTGAAGTCCATCGATAAATTTGTATATCACAGAAGTCTGGGTGTTATTTGTAGGACACAGAACAATAGAGGCCCAATTTTCAGCCCGCCAACCCAAGAACCCGCGATCCACAAAATGACCAAGTATGGAATGAGGAATCCGTACATGCTCTATGAAATATGATATCCATACTTATAAAAGTACACAAGGTACTTTATAAATCTGATATCATGTGCCCAAAACTTCGGTGATCCGCATTGATAATTTTTTTTAATTAAATTTTACAATATCAATATTTAATATTGATATTATAGTACTTGAAAATAAATTTTTTCAGATAATGTTAGACATATAACATATTTTAGTACTTGTACAATATCAATATTTAATATTGATATTTTAGTACTTGAAAATAATGTTTTTCACATAATGTTATACATCCCACCAGTCCTGCAGTCCGTCTATTTTTTAGCACGCCTCTCAGAGAACCCACAATCCAAAACGTTCCTTAAGTATGTAAGTTCGTCTGTTAATTTATATATGGCGGAACTCTGAGTGTTTTTTGGAGGACACAGACCGATACAAGTGCATTGTCCAATCAGCCAATTAAATTGTGGAATATCAAAATTTGTATATCGCAGAACTCTGATCCATAAACAATTTCCATCATGGGCCTGCCAGCCCTGCAGTCCATCTGTCAGTTTGTATATTGCGGAACTTCGAGCACTGTTTGGAGGACACAAAACAATAGAAGTGCAATGTTCATCCCGCAAGTCTGCTTCTCAATTTCTATATCGCACAAGTCTGGGTACTATTTGCAAGACACAGAGCAATAGAGGCCCACTTTTGAGCACGCCAACCCGAGAAACCGCAATCCAAATACTGTACATGCTTCCCTTCGGTATGCTCCCTGAAATCCTACACAAAGTAACAATTTCCATGCTTAGCCACTTTCTCGCAATTCTGCAAATATACAAACCCTCCGCTGAATTGCACCATCATGCGCTCTCACGTTTTACACGTTTTGTAGTCAACAATTCCGACTCATGCAGTTTCACCATTGGACACTCACCAGTTTCACCATGCAGTTTCAAACTTGGCCATTCCTTCCTTGCTTTCTCTTCCCCATCCCCGTCACCTTCGCACTTGTCCATAATAAGAAATAATGTTTATATATATGTGTGTTTGTGTGTGTATTGTTTCTAAATATTTAATGCTAACAGGTCATCCTGCAAGCACCATCTAAGTTGTCATTGATGTGTGCAAGGCTCGAGAAGTTCTGCCATTAATGCAATATTTGCAGGGGCTTTTGTTATCTCTTCCCGGTCTTAATTTCAAATACCATGGAATGTTATTCCCATGTCATAAACTTGGTTCCTTCACGAAACCTCCAATCCTTAAATGTTGTTCGTCGTAACTGCCACCTTCGCACTTCTAAGTATGCAATAATTAAGCTTTACTTCTAACAGGTCACCATACAGCACGCATAGATATTGTCATTAATGCGGAGATTTTCTATTCGCACGCATTGAACCAATGTTTCCGGGGGGTTATATTTTCCCCTCCATTTCTTCATTTCAAGCCGCGTCTGGAGCAAACCAACATTTTCATAAACTACTGTCAGCAACTCCACAACAATTTTGTAGAGATACAGTGAACATCTTCCTCGCGAGCTTCCCGTGCAGAAGAAGGGAAAAATAATTGCAGGGCAAGCAGAGCAACTCGAACGTTAGAGTGAAAACATGGATCTTGACGTTGATCTGGATAGCATATTCTGCAACGTTGATCAGCCCGGAGACGCAACTCACTATGTCTACCCAATGGACATAGTTGATACCGAAATTTTTTATGAAGATGAACCCTTCATATTCCAAAGTGTTGTTTTTGAAAGCGAATCAAAAAAATTAATGATTGAAAAAAGTGATGTAAAAAACAAGAAAAGAAAATATCGTTTAGAACTTGACCTTGTCAATATACAGGTGTCCAAAATATCTCAACTTCACATGGAAACCAGAGATGTTCTTCATGATTCTATTGGACTCATTAAGGCAAAGAATTCCAGACTAAAGAACCGGATTAAGGAATTAGAGGAAGCTTTGTTTCCTATGCCATTGCTTGGCACTAATTTGGAAATAGCTATGACTGCGACTACCTGCACCCCTGTAGCAAATCTAAAATGGTCCTCCATCTTCCTCACATCCTGTAGAGGGTATGTGGAGAAAAATATCAACAAAAGAATGGAACTGATTACTAAGGCCTGGGAAACATCACAGAATATGGATTCCCTAGGACGCAGGGCACATAACTTGCTCCAACTTCTGTAGACGGATTTTAAAAATGAAGAAACTTTTTATGTCCACACGGTCATCCATTTTTCCTTTCATGTCAACAACATGTCAAACATGAGAATAAGACAATGTGATCTCCCGTCCAAAAAACGGCTCACTCAATTAGATGCATGCTGGAAAGAGAAGGTGAAGAACCTGTATTTGATCGTCCAATCATGTGAGCAAGCAATATCAAAGAAAGAAACATTATTCACAAAGTTCACCAAAATAGAGTTAGCCAGAAGGACAAACGACTTCCAGGACCCCATCTTAATCGTCAACTCCCTAGCATTAACTAAGCAAGCTTTCGATAAACAAGTTGATAATTTTAAGGCCTTGTCTTTAGAAAAAATTTACAGGATTCTTGAATATCATGAAGAAGACGTGGACAACTGGCTAGTCCGGTATTCGGTATAGAATGGAGACATTCTTTAGGCTCTGTCTAATCTTTCTATTGACCTAAGCAAATTAGGAAATGAACTTTTCAGCATTAAAATCCGGAATGACATCAACGTCACCCCCTTGAGAAGCTATATTGAAGAGAACTTGAAGTGGGTCGCCGACGAAATCCAATAGGGAAATGCATCAGAAAGCAAATATAAAAATTACTTATATGGAACATCGCTATAAATCCTTTGTTTATCAATCCAGTTATTCAAGCAGGTCGGTGACAAAAACCAACAGGAAAATGCATCAGCAAGCAAATACCAACATTACTTATTTGTACCATGCATTTAAGTGTATATTGATAGTCCTTTCTTTATCAATCTAGTTATTCCACCTTTTCTTAATACAAATCTATAGCCAAAAACCGATATCTTCCCATTTCTACTTTTCAAGTATTACTTTTCACAGTGCTATTTCTTGTACATATTTCTCTTATGGTCTGCGGGAGCCCCAATCTCAGTCTATATGACAAACACATTTACATTTCCAGGAATATGTAACAATCAATTCTTTTTTTCATATATTCCAAATAAAACTATTATTTTGTCTCCTTATATATTTATGTGTTCCTAGATTTTTATCTTCGGCTATGTTGAATGTGAAGACATTCTGTTTACTTTATTTCAATTCTTTTTTTTATTTTTATCTGATGCATATTTTCTCGTGTCTGGTCATTTTTTAAATTAAGTATGAGATAAATGAATCACTCAAATTTGAGATATCATATTTCACACACACACACACACACACACACACACACACATATATATATATATGTTTATTTAAATTTCCAAGAATATGTAACACGTTTTATTATTATTTTATATAAATTTCATAAAATTGTGTTCACTACTTTTTTGTTACTCACACATATAGAGAGTATGTCATTTCTTGCATCTTTACCACCTATCATTCATACTACTTTCCACAGAGGCCCTTTAAGAGGCTCTTTGTAGGCCATGGAACAACAGAGGTCCACGAAAATATCATCCCCATACTTTATAAAAGTACATATTTCGTATGTATAAAAGTAAATATCTACTTTATATTATTACGTATTTGGTATGTATAATTTATGCTGTCGAGGAACCTAGAATTTGATAAATTTAAATTTCTTGTGTCTAGGAGCCCCTATTTTAAAGAAAACAAATTCGGGAATGCTGTTTTTTGGGTCCTTTTGTCCACCACCCTATGTAACAGACATTAGTACTATTTCTTTGTGCTTTTGTCCACCAACATATGTAAAGAAAACTAATTCGCGACTGCTAAATTTTTTTGACACAAGCCCCTTAAAATTCAAATAGTCCGCAAGTCCAATTTTCAATTTGTATATCGCAGAACTCTCAGTGTTTTTTGTAGGGCACGGAACAACAGAAGCCCAATTTTCAGGTCCCCAGTCCAAGAACCCGCGATCCAAAAACTCACTAAGTATGGAATGAGGGTTTTGTGCATGCTCTATATATCTAGTTAGTCAAATTACATATTTGGTATGTATAATTTGATAAATTTCAATTTCTTGTGTCCAAGAGCCCTTGTTTTAAAGAAAACTAATCCAGGAATGCTAGTTTTTTTGTGCTTTTGTCCACAAACCTATGTAACAGATGTAGGCCCTTAAAATTCAAATAGTCCGCAAATCCAATTGTCAATTTGTATATCGCGGAACTCTAAAGAAAAAAAATTCAGGAATGTTATTTTTGGTACTTTTGTCCACCACCCTATGTAACAGACACTAGTACTATTTTTTTGTGCTTTTGTCCACCAGCATATGTAAAACATATGTAAAGAAAACTAATTCGCGACTGCTAATTTTTTTTTACACAAGCCCCTTAAAATTCAAATAGTCCGCAAGTCCAATTGTCAATTTGTATATCGCGGAACTCTCCGTGATTTTTGTAGGGAACAGAACAACAAAAGCCCAATTTTCAGGTCCCCGGCCCGAGAACTCGCGATCCAAAAACTGGCTAAGTATGGAATGAGGGTTTTGTGCATGCTCTATATATCTAGTTAGTCAAATTACATATTTGGTATGTATAATTTGATAAATTTCAAGTTCTTGTGTCCAGAAGCCCTTGTTTTAAAGAAAACTAATTCGGGAATGCTAGTTTTTTTGTGATTTTGTCCACTAACCTATGTAACAGACGTAGACCCTTAAAATTCAAACAGTCCGCAAATACAATTGTCAATTTCTATATCGCGGAACTCTGGGTTCTATTTGAAGGGCACGGAACAACATAAGCCCAATTTTCAGCCCATCAACCCGAGAACCCGCGATCCAAAAGCTGGCTAAGTATGGGGCTCCGTCCATGCTCTAGAAAATCTCATCCCCATACTTTATAAAGGTACATATTTCGTATGTCTAAAAGTAAATATCTACTTTATAAAATTACATATTTGATATGTATAATTTATGTTGTCCAAGAACCTATAATTTGTTAAATTTCAATTTCGATTATGTCTCGGAGCCCTTGTTTCAACAAAAACTAATTCAGGAATGCTAATTCTTTTGTGTTTTTTCTCTTGCCTGGTCATTTTCAAAATTAAATATGAGATAAATCACTCACTCAAATTTGAGATTTCATATTTCACATATATATACATATGTGTGTGTGTGTGTGTGTGTGTGTGTGTGTGTGTGTGTGTGTTTCTTTAAATTTCCAGGAATATGTAACATGTTTTATTATTTTTTTATATAAATGTCATAAATGTGTGTTCACTACTTTTTTCCTACTCACACATATAGAGAGTATGTCATTTCTTGCATCTTTACCGCCTGTCTTTCATACTGCTTGCCACATAGGCCCTTAAAATTCAAATAGTCTGCAAGTCCGCTTGTCAATTTGTATATCATGGAACTCTGGGTCCTCTTTGTAGGCCATGGAACAACAGAGGACCAGGAGCCCCTATTTTAAAGAAAAATAAATCGGAAATGCTATTTTTTTATACTTTTGTCCACCATCCTATGTAACGGACATTAGTACTACTTTTTTGTGTTTTTAATGCCAAATTTTTTGGACACGATCCCCTTAAAATTCAAATAGTTTGCAAGTCTAATTGTCAATTTCTATATCACGGAACTCTCGGTGCTTTTTGTAGGGAAATTTTAACCCCGCCAGTGCTTATGTAATGGACGTTAGTACTATTTTTTTGTGTTTTTTGTCCACCAGCGTGTGTAAGGAAAACTAAATCGAAAATGCCAAATTTTTTGGACATGAGCCCCTTAAAATTCAAATACTCTACAAGTGAATTGTCAATTTGTATATCGCGGAAATCTCAGTGCTTTTTGTAGGGCATGGAACAACAAAAGCCCAATTTTGTAGTCCGTAAGTCCAATTGTCAATTTGTATATCGTGGAACTCTGCGTGTTATTTGTAGGGCACAAAACAACAGAAGCTCAATTTTCAGCCCGCCATCTCGAGAACCCGCAATCCAAAATTTCAAATAGCCAGCAAATCCGATTGTCAATTTGTATATTGCGGAACTCTCGGTGCTATTTGTAGGGCACGGAACAACAGAAGCCCAATTTTCATCCCACCAGCCCGAGAACCCTGAATCAGGGTTCTGTGCATGCTCTCTATATCTACTTAATCAAATTACATATTTGGTATGTATAATTTATGTTGTCCAGGAACCTATACTTTCATAAACTTCAATTTCTTGTGTCCAGGTGCCCTTGTTTTAAAGAAAACTAATTCAGGAATGCTAGATTTTTTGTGTTTTTGTCCACAACCCTATGTAATAGACGTAGGCCCTTAAATTTCAAATAGTTCGCAAGTTTGGGTGCTATTTGTAGGGCACAGAACAATAGAAGCCCAATTTTCAGCCCGCCACCTCGAGTTCCCGTGATCCAAAAATTCAAATAGTCTGCAAGACCAATTGTCAATTTGTATATCGCGGAACTCTCGGTGCTATTTGTAGGGCATGGAACAATAGAACCTCAATTTTAAGCCCGCCAGCCTGAGAACCCGGAATGAGGGTTCCATGCATGCTCTGTATATCTACTTAATCAAATTAGATATGGCGTATGTATAATTTATGATGTCCACGAACCTATAAATTGATAAATTTCAATTTCTTGTGTCTAGGAGCCCTTGTTTTAAAGACAACTAATTCGGGAATGCTAGTTTTTTTTGTGTTTTTGTCCATGAACCTATGTAACAGACGTAGGCCCTTAAATTTCAAATAGTCCACAAGTCCGATTGTCAATTTGTATGTCCCAAAACGTTGGGTGTTGTTTATAGCGCACAGAACAACAGAAGTCCAATTTTCAGCCCAACAGCCCGAGAACCAGTGATCCAACTATTTTTTGGTGTTTTTGTCCATGAACGTATGTAGAAAACTACTTCGAGAATGCTAATTTTTTTGTGTCCAAGAACCTTTTAAATTTAATTTTTTTTTTTTTAATTTTGGGAAAAAACTAATTCGTAATACTATATTATGCATGAAAACCACATGTACTTCAACTTCCTACCCATGTGTTTGTATTTAGTTGCATTTATTCTCAATCCAACCTGGCAGGGACTACACTGCCATACAACACTTGTTTATAAATATAAATTAAATTCTAAAAAAAATGATCAAATTAAAAATATAAAATATAAAATGAGAAATATAAAAATATAAAATAAAAAATGAGAAATACAAAAATATAAAATGTCTTTTAACTTTCCCACAAACAAAACAAAACAAATTGCTTCATTATACATTATATATTATATATCTTTAAAAATAATATAAATATAAATTATCATAAAAAAACTATCCAATAATTTACACAAATAAGTTAATGTCTAACCATTAAAGTTTGAGAATCATTATACCTCCTTTAAAATTTGAATACAATAGAATGATACATCGTAGTATATTTTAGAAAGTATTCGAACCACCGTTGTTCCTCATCCATCGTGTAAATTCATATGAAGGTATTATAACATAAACCTCTGTTATTTGTGATTCTAAATTCATTTTTTCTTTTAAAAAGGGAATAATTTTAAGGGAAATTTATTGAGTACTTCTCCTTATTTTGAGGATGGTATCCAGGGTAAGCTAGATTTGTAAAAAGTTGAGGTTTTTTCGATAGCGTGTTCATTTATATCAAATTGGTGTATAAGAATTCCTTGTTTCTGGACAAGGGACACCTCTCCACGTAACTATTTGACTTCTAAAGTCTACGAAGGTGTACATACCCTACCCCTCTAGATTTGAACTTGTAATCTCTTAGGAGGAAACACATATTCTTAACCATTAGGCCCACTGAGGCTGATATATATATACATATGAAAAAAAGTATATTCTTCATGTGCTATTACACTTTACAAGAAAGGAAGATTTTTCTACCTACAATGTAGAAATGAAATTATATTTAAGAAGGAGGGCTCAAGGGATCTTCAGTTATCCAAAAAGAGATCTCATATTATTATTCTCCTAAACAAAATTATAAAACGATGGCTACAATTACAATTAAGACATCAAAACAAAAACTATGTCCTTAATGGAACTAATTTAGAACTATAAACAAATAACACATGAGATGTTTTTTTATCACATATCCATGTAATATTCAATGATGTTTCCTACTATGAATTATTTTATATTCAAGCTTCCCATTGGCCAATTCAACCCAATGTTTGATAGTGCTTATGCCTCCCTGTTAAGTTGTTGGAAAATGTGTGAGTAGATTATATGGTTGAATTCTTCGGAAATTACCTTGAGATGATTAGATAAAGTCTGTAAGGAAATGTCTCATATCACCTATTCTCCCTTCATCAAATTTACAACAAGAGGATAAATCACCAAAGACATAAAGTCTTGAAATGTGTTTTGTTAGTTCCAACTTCAATAAGGTTCTCAAAGTGGGAAGTCCCACTTTGTTGTTTGTGCCACTAACCACACATGCATAGAATTCCATTTGATATCCCTCCTAGAGATGTAAGACTCCTCCTATATTTCACTATGAGTCTTCCCCCTGACAAGTGACATCAAAGAATCCCCAAGGAATCAACTCATCCCAAACCATCTTGTCAATGATCTGTGACCTCTTAGTCGCCCCTTTTGCTATGTAATGTTTTGTTATTCAGGATGGAATTGTGTGCCAACCATATACTCCACAGAGTGAGGAATGGTATTGCATGATATTTTTTAAGCTCGGAATTATTATAACAAATTGTTAATCCCTCCTCAATAAATGAACAACACAAAACACTAGTAATTCCAATCCATTGGAAAAGATCACTCCATATTTGAAGAGAGTATGGGAATCTAGTGAAAATGTGAGATACAAATTCATCTACATTTATATAAAGGTATCATATACCTAGTTCTTGTTTGTTTTTATTATGTAGATAGACCCAAGTAGGAATTATGTCCATCAACGCTAACCACATCAGAATTATTATTTTTTTAGGTGCTCAAAGTTTCCAGATCTTGAGCCCCCACCAGTGCGCCTCCCCCACTTCACATGACATTATGCCACCTCATCGCCTAATTTTGCAGTATATTGACCACCATCCTTATTTATGTTCTAGATTAATTCATTGCTTTCACCTCTTAATTAGACATGGCCACAGATCAAGGAAGAGATGACATTGGACCAATAACTTGTAGCATCTCCTTCTAAACCAATATTTGTAGCAGACAACCACTCCTGGTGCCATATATATGTCCTTTCCTTATCTACAATCTGGTTTAGTGTGCTCAAACCATGACCACAAGATGTAGGACGAACTCCTCTTCTGAAAAATAATTATTGTCACAGCTAATTATGGCATCCTCACCAAGCCAGATCTAGGTCCTATCACCAAATTTCCATGCTAGATATTGGCACCAATTAATGGAAAAAGCTAAGACTAATGTTTTCCATTGATTGGAAGCATTTTTTTAATGTTTTTGTGGTGATCGGATCCACTCAGTAATTGACATAGGAACCATGTATTTATGAAAGATTGTGCACCTCCATAAAGCATCCTTGGATATGAGATTTCAAGGGTCTTGGAAGCATGTGTGTGTGTGTGTGTGTGTGTGTGTGTGTGTGTGTGTGTGTGTGTGTATTAGTTTTCCTTAAATAAGAAGTTAAATTGCAACTCGACTAAGTATTTAGTTTTATGTATGGAATTAAGGTTAAATGTTATTTGAAAGCATATGATCCTATTACTATAACCTAAACAATGACTATACGAGACACTAGCATTCTTATAAATAATATTTAGAATGAAACCACCTTTTGGTCTTGGAATAAGGCCTAAAACTATGTCTAATTGGTTAAGACATGTTAATGGCCCAAGACTCAAATGCATCTAGCAAGATTGAAATTCTGACCCCTTACGGACATCCAACGGGTTATTTTAGGTGGCATGGTTTTCCTTGAATATTGACAATGAGTCAACTCGCATTTGTGGATATCATCCAATGGCAGCTATCCTCACTACTAGTTTTTTTTTTTTAACAAGAACGGATATGTTTCATTAGTTGGAATTCTGGCCAGCCAGAATCAGAAAGTTACAAATCTGAAGAAAGATGGTGACCTCTAACAGTGCTGCCATCCTTCTGGTAAATGTCTTGGGAAACCAATCCCGTCTACTTCTGGGGCTAATTCGAGAGAATGACAAAAATTGCATACAAGAATAAATTCTCACAAACTGTGAGCACAGTAGAAGACAGAAGCAAGGCATTAACCCGAGGGGGGTGGAATTTTCCTCTTAATGAAGGGATCCAGCTTTTTCTGAGAGCCTGAAGAGATGTTGGAAGCTGCCTCCTTTTCTCTGCGCTCTTTGTTGGTCTTTCGTCCTCGGGTAAGGGGTGGAGACGGAACTGAGTTTTCAGAAGTGTCCACGGAATCTCTAGAGGGGACTGAAGCTGTCAGACCTACAGAGCCAGAGGGCGCCGGATCGGACGCCCGAAGTTCCTTCGCTGCTACTGGGCCCGGGGGGGTGGAGTCCGGAAGGCTTTCATCTGCCGGAGGAGCTTCCTTCGCGGTTGTTGCTTCTGGATCTTCATCTTCCTTCAGCGCATCAAAGCTGTTTTTATTTTCTAGAGGAGCCTCTGCTGGATGTGTGGCCTTCGGAGCCTGGGGTAGTGGATCCTTTCTCCTTGGATGCCTTCGTCGGTTTACTGGCTGAAAATCATCTTCTTTGTCTGGTCCCTGCTCCTCAGGGACTTTGGGACAGCTTTTTGCGAAATGACCGTATGCATGGCACCGGTGGCACTTAAACGGGATCTGCTCATAGTCCAACTCTTGGATATGACACCACTCCCCCAGGGAGAGCTTGATGGCCTCTGGTAGGCCTTTCTCAAGGTTAACCTCAACACAAATACGAGTGCAGGAAATCTGTCCCCCTTTCGGTTCCACACTATCCAGGAAACGCCCAAGCTTATTTCCAATGTCCTTCAGAGAGCTTTTCCCCCAAAGGTGGAAGGGGAGGTGAGGCAGCCTAACCCAAACAGGGGCTGCAGTGATCTCGGCTCCGGGATTAAACTCAAGAGTCCAAGGGGCT
>JASDQU010588531.1:34851-46860 GCA_032191745.1 Picea mariana
TTGAGGATATAAATCATAGTTTCAGATATTCATCTTGATCCAAAACCCCAACACATTATTGAGAAAATAGTTCCTAAAAAGATTGAGTTACCAGGCATCTCTGACTTACAGCCTAGGAGAGTTTCCTGGAGTGATAACATATATTTGTGTGTGTGTGTGTGTGTGTATTGTTTCTAAATCTTTAATTCTAACAGGGCATCCTGCAGGCACCGTCTAAGTTGTCATTGATGCGTGCAAGGCTCGAGAAGTTCTGCCATTAATGCAATATTTGCAGGGGCTTTTGTTATCTCTTCCCGGTCTTAATTTCAAATACCATGGAATGTCATTCCCATGTCATCAACTTGGTTCCTTCACGAAACCTCCAATCCTTAAATGTTGTTCGTCATAACTGCCACCTTCACACTTCTAAGTATGTAATAATTAAGCTTTACTTCTAACAGGTCACCATACAGCATGCATAGATATTGTCATTAATGCAGAGATTTTCTATTCACACGCATTGAACCAACGTTTCCGGGGGGTTATATTTTCCCCTCCATTTCTTCATTTCAAGCCACGTCTGGAGAAAACCAACATTTTCATAAACTACTGTCAGCAACTCCACAACAATTTTGTAGAGATACAGTGAACATCTTCCTCGCGAGCTTCCCGTGCAGAAGAAGGGAAAAATAATTGCAGGGCAAGCGGAGCAGCTCGAACGTTAGAGTGAAAACATGGATCTTGGCGTTGATCTGGATAGCATATTCTGCAACGTTGATTAGCCCGGAGACACAACCCACTATGTCTACCCAATGGACATAATTGATACCGAAATTTTTGATGAAGATGAATCCTTCATATTCCAGAGTGTTGTTTTTGAAAGTGAATCAAAAAAATTAATGATTGAAAAAAGTGATGTAAAAAACAAGAAAAGAAAATATCGTTCAGAACTTGACCTTGCCAATATACAGGTGTCCAAAATATCTCAACTTCACATGGAAACCAGAGATGTTCTTCATGATTCTGTTGGACTCATTAAGGCAAAGAATTCCAGACTAAAGAACCAGATTAAGGAATTAGAGGAAGCTTTGTTTCCTATGCCATTGCTTGGCACTAATTTGGAAATAGCCATAGCTGCGACTACCTCCACCCCTGTAGCAAATCTAAAAGAGTCCTCCAGCTTCCTCACATCCTGTAGAGGGTATGTGGAGAAAAATATCAACAAAAGAATGGAACTGATTACTAAGGCCTGGGAAACATCACAGAATATGGATTCCCTAGGAAGTAGGGCACATAACTTGCTCCAACTTCTACAGACGGATTTAAAAAATGAAGAAATTTTTTATGTCCACACGATCATCCATTTTTCCTTTCATGTCAACAACATGTCAAACATGAGAATAAGACAATGTGATCTCCCGTCCAAAAAACGGCTCACTCAATTAGAAGCATGATGGAAAGAGAAGGTGAAGAACCTGTATTTGATCGTCTAATCATGTGAGCAAGCAATAACAAATAAAGAAACATTATTCACAAAGCTCACCAAAATAGAGTTAGCCAGAAGGACAAACGACTTCCAGGACCCCATCTTAATCATCAACTCCCTAGCATTAACTAAGAAAGATTTCGATAAACAAGTTGATAATTTTAAGGCCTTGTCTTTAGAAAAATTTTACAGGATTCTTGAATATCATGAAGAAGACGTGGACAACTGGCTAGTCCGGTATTCGGTATAGAATGGAGACATTCATCAGGCTCTGTGTAATCTTTCTATTGACCTAAGCAAATTAGGAAATGAACTTTTCAGCATTAAAATCCGGAATGACATCAACATCACCCCCTTGAGAAGCTATATTGAAGAGAACTTGAAGTGSGTCGCTGATGAAATCCAACAGGGAAATGCATCAGCAAGCAAATAGAAAAATTACTTATATGGAACATCGTTATAAATCCTTTGTTTATCAATCCAGTTATTCAAGTAGGTCGGCGACAAAAACCAACAGGAAAATGCATCAGCAAGCAAATACCAACATTACTTATATGTACCATGCATGTAAGTGTATATTGATAGTCCTTTCTTTATCAATCTAGTTATTCCACCTTTTCTTAATACAAATCTACAGCCAAAAATCGATATCTTCCCATTTCTACTTTTCAGGTATTACTCTTCACGGTGCTATTTCTTGTACATATTTCTCTTATGGTCTGCGGGAGCCCCAATCCCAGTCTATATGACAAACACATTTACATTTCCAGGAATATGTAACAATCAATTCTTTTTTTCATATATTACAAATAAAACTATTATTTTGTCTCCTTATATATTTATGTGTTCCTAGATTTTTATCTTCGACTATGTTGAATGTGAAGACATTCTATTTACTTTATTTCAATTCTTTTTTTTTTTTTTTATCTGATGCATATTTTCTCCTGTCTGGTTATTTTTTAAATTAAGTATGAGATAAATGAATCACTCAAATTTGAGATATCATATTTCACACACACACACACACACACACACACACACACATATATATATATATGTTTATTTAAATTTCCAAGAATATGTAACACGTTTTATTATTATTTTATATAAATTTCATAAAATTGTGTTCACTACTTTTTTGTTACTCACACATATAGAGAGTATGTCATTTCTTGCATCTTTACCACCTGTCCTTCATACTGCTTGCCACAGAGGCCCTTTAAGAGACTCTTTGTAGGCCATGGAACAACAGAGGCCCACGAAAATCTCATCCCCATACTTTATAAAAGTACATATTTCGCATGTATAAAAGTAAATATCTACTTTATATTATTACGTATTTGGTATGTATAATTTATGCTGTCGAGGAACCTAGAATTTGATAAATTTCAATTTCTTGTGTCCAGGAGCCCCTATTTTAAAGAAAACAAATTCGGGAATGCCATCTTTTGGGTCCTTTTGTCCACCACCCTATGTAACAGACATTAGTACTATTTCTTTGTGCTTTTGTCCACCAACATATGTAAAGAAAACTAATTCGTGACTGCTAAATTTTTTTGACACAAGCCCCTTAAAATTCAAATAGTTCGCAAGTCCAATTTTCAATTTGTATATCGCGGAACTCTCAGTGTTTTTTGTAGGGCACGGAACAACAAAAGCCCAATTTTCAGGTCCCCAGTCCGAGAACCCGCGATCCAAAAACTCACTAAGTATGGAATGAGGGTTCTGTGCATGCTCTATATATCTAGTTAGTCAAATTACATATTTGGTATGTATAATTTGATAAATTTCAATTTCTTGTGTCCAAGAGCCCTTGTTTTAAAGAAAACTAATCTAGGAATGCTAGTTTTTTTGTGCTTTTGTCCACAAACCTATGTGACAGATGTAGGCCCTTAAAATTCAAATAGTCCACAAATCCAATTGTCAATTTGTATATCGCGGAACTCTAAAGAAAACAAATTGAGGAATGTTATTTTTGGTACTTTTGTCCACCACCCTATGTAACAGACACTAGTACTATTTTTTTGTGCTTTTGTCCACCAGCATATGTAAAACATATGTAAAGAAAACTAATTCGCGACTGCTAATTTTTTTTTACACAAGCCCCTTAAAATTCAAATAGTCCGCAAGTCCAATTGTCAATTTGTATATCGCGGAACTCTCCGTGATTTTTGTAGGGAACAGAACAACAAAAGCCCAATTTTCAGGTCCCCGGCCCGAGAACTCGCGATCCAAAAACTGGCTAAGTATGGAATGAGGGTTTTGTGCATGCTCTATATATCTAGTTAGTCAAATTACATATTTGGTATGTATAATTTGATAAATTTCAAGTTCTTGTGTCCAGAAGCCCTTGTTTTAAAGAAAACTAATTCGGGAATGCTAGTTTTTTTGTGCTTTTGTCCACTAACCTATGTAACAGACGTAGGCCCTTAAAATTCAAATAGTCCGCAAATACAATTGTCAATTTCTATATCGCGGAACTCTGGGTTCTATTTGAAGGGCACGGAACAACAGAAGCCCAATTTTCAGCCCATCAACCCGAGAACCCGCAATCCAAAAACTGGCTAAGTATGGGGCTCCGTCCATGCTCTAGAAAATCTCATCCCCATACTTTATAAAGGTACATATTTCGTATGTCTAAAATTAAATATCTACTTTATAAAATTACATATTTGATATGTATAATTTATGTTGTCCAAGAACCTATAATTTGTTAAATTTCAATTTCGATTATGTCTCGGAGCCCTTGTTTTAACAAAAACTAATTCAGGAATGCTAATTCTTTTGTGTTTTTTCTCCTGCCTGGTCATTTTCAAAATTAAATATGAGATAAATCACTCACTCAAATTTGAGATTTCATATTTCACATATATATACATGTGTGTGTGTGTGTGTGTGTGTGTGTGTTTCTTTAAATTTCCAGGAATATGTAACATGTTTTATTATTTTTTTATATAAATGTCATAAATGTGTGTTCACTACTTTTTTCCTACTCACACATATAGAGAGTATGTCATTTCTTGCATCTTTACCACCTGTCTTTCATACAGCTTGCCACATAGGCCCTTAAAATTCAAATAGTCTGCAAGTCCGCTTGTCAATTTGTATATCACGGAACTCTGGGTCCTCTTTGTAGGCCATGGAACAACAGAGGACTAGGAGCCCCTATTTTAAAGAAAACTAAATCGGGAATGCTATTTTTTTTATACTTTTGTCCACCATCCTATGTAACGGACATTAGTACTACTTTTTTTTGTTTTTAATGCCAAATTTTTTGGACACGAGCCCCTTAAAATTCAAATAGTTTGCAAGTCTAATTGTCAATTTCTATATCACGGAACTCTCGGTGCTTTTTGTAGGGCAATTTTAACCCCGCCAGTGCTTATGTAATGGACATTAGTACTATTTTTTTGTTTTTTTTGTCCACCATCATGTGTAAGGAAAACTAAATTGGAAATGCCAAATTTTTTGGACACGAGCCCCTTAAAATTCAAATACTCTACAAGTGGATTGTCAATTTGTATATCGCGGAAATCTCAGTTCTTTTTGTAGGGCATGGAGCAACAGAAGCCCAATTTTGTAGTCCGTAAGTCCAATTGTCAATTTGTATATCACGAAACTCTGCGTGCTATTTGTAGGGCACAGAACAACAGAAGCCCAATTTTCAGCCCGCCATCCCGAGAAGCCACAATCCAAAAATTCAAATAGTCAGCAAATCCGATTGTCAATTTGTATATTACGGAACTCTCGGTGCTATTTGTAGGGCATGGAACAACAGAAGCCCAATTTTCATCCCACCAGCCCGAGAACCTCGAATCAGGGTTCTGTGCATGCTCTCTATATCTACTTAATCAAATTACATATTTGGTATGTATAATTTATGTTGTCCAGGAACCTATACTTTCATAAACTTCAATTTCTTGTGTCCAGGTGCCCTTGTTTTAAAGAAAACTAATTCAGGAATGCTAGATTTTTTGTGCTTTTGTCCACGACCCTATGTAACAGACGTAGGCCCTTAAATTTCAAATAGTTCGCAAGTTTGGGTGCTATTTGTAGGGAACGGAACAACAGAAGCCCAATTTTCAGCTCGCCACCTCGAGAACCTGTGATCCAAAAATTCAAATAGTCCGCAAGAACGATTGTCAATTTGTATATCGTGGAACTCTCGGTGCTATTTGTAGGGCATGGAACAATAGAACCTCAATTTTAAGCCCGCCAGCCTGAGAAACTGGAATGAGGGTTCCATGCATGCTTTGTATATCTACTTAATCAAATTAGATATGTTGTATGTATAATTTATGATGTCCACGAACCTATAAATTGATAAATTTCAATTTCTTGTGTCTAGGAGCCCTTGTTTTAAAGACAACTAATTCGGGAATGCTAGTTTTTTTTGTGCTTTTGTCCATGAACCTATGTAACAGATGTAGGTCCTTAAATTTCAAATAGTCCACAAGTCCGATTGTCAATTTGTATGTCCCAGAACGTTGGGTGTTGTTTATAGCGCATAGAACAACAGAAGTCCAATTTTCAACCCGACAGCCCGAGAACCAGTGATCCAACTATTTTTTGGTGTTTTTTTCCATGAACGTATGTAGAAAACTACTTCGAGAATGCTAATTTTTTTGTGTCCAAGAACCTTTAAATTTTAATTTTTTTTTATAAATTTCGGGAAAAAACTAATTCGTAATACTATATTCTGCATGAAAACCACATGTACTTCAACTTCCTACCCATGTGTTTGTATTCAGTCGCATTTATTCTCATTCCAACCTGGTAGGGACTACACTGCCATGCAACACTTGTTTATAAATATAAATTAAATTCTAAAAAAAATGATCAAATTAGAAATAAAAAATAAAAAATGAGAAATATAAAAATATAAAATGTCTTTTAACTTTCCCACAAACAAAACAAAACAAATTGTTTCATTATACATTATATATTATATATCTTTAAAAATAATATAAATATAAATTATCATAAGAAAACTATCCAATAATTTACACAAATAAGTTAATGTCTAACCATTAAAGTTTGAGAATCATTATACCTCCTTTAAAATTTGAATACAATAGAATGATACATCGTAGTATATTTTAGAAAGTATTTGAACCATCGTTCTTCCTCATCCATCGTGTAAATTCATATGAAGGCATTATAACATAAACCTCTGTTATTTGTGATTCTAAATTCATTTTTTCTTTTAAAAAGGGAATAATTTTAAGGGAAATTTATCGAGTACTTCTCCTCATTTTGAGGATGGTATCCAGGGTAAGCTAGATTTGTAAAAAGTTGAGGTTTTTTCGATAACGTGTTCATTTATATCAAATTGGTGTATAAGAATTCCTTGTTTCTGGACAAGGGACACCTCTCCACGTAACTATTTGACTTCTAAAGTCTACGAAGGTGTACATACCCTACCCCTCTGGATTTGAACTTGTGATCTCTTAGGAGGAAACACATATTCTTAACCATTAGGCCCACTGAGGCTGATATATATATATATATATGAAAAAAGAGTATATTCTTCATGTGCTATTACACTTTACAAGAAAGGAAGATTTTGCTACCTACAAAGTAGAAATGAAAGTATATTTAAGAAGGAGGGCTCAAGGGATCTTCAATTATCCGAAAAGAGATGTCATATTATTCTTCTCCTACACAAAATTATAAAACGATGGCTACAATTACAATTAAGACATCAAAACAAAAACTATGTCCTTAATGGAACTAATTTAGAACTATAAACAAATAACACATGAGATGTTTTTTTATCACATATCCATGTAATATTCAATGATGTTTCCTACTATGAATTATTTTATATTCAAGCTTCCCATTGGCCAATTCAACCCAATGTTTGATAGTGCTTATGCTTCCCTGTTAAGTTGTTGGAAAATGTGTGAGTAGATTATATGGTCGAATTCTTCGGAAATTACCTTGAGATGATTAGATAAAGTCTGTAAGGAAATGTCTCATATCACCTATTCTCCCTTCATCAAATTTACAACAAGAGGATAAATCACCAAAGACATAAAGTCTTGAAATGTGTTTTGTTAGTTCCAACTTCAATAAGGTTCTCAAAGCGGGAAGTCCCACTTTGTTGTTTGTGCCACTAACCACACATGCATAGAATTCCATTTGATATCCCTCCTAGAGATGTAAGACTCCTCCTATGTTGCACTATGAGTCTTCCCCCTGACAAGTGACATCAAAGAATCCCCAAGGAATCAACTCATCCCAAACCATCTTGCCAATGATCTGTGACCTCTTAGTCGCCCCTTTTGCTATGTAATGTTTTGTTATTCAGGATGGAATTGTGTGCCAACCATATACTCCATAGAGTGAGGAATGGTATTTCACGATAGTTTTTAAGCTCGGAATTATTGTAACAAATTGTTAATCCCTCCTCAATAAATGAACAACACAAAACACTAGTAATTCCAATCCATTGGAAAATATCACTCCATATTTGAAGAGAGTATGGGAATCTAGTGAAAATGTGAGATACAAATTCATCTACATTTATATAAAGGTATCATATACCTAGTCCTTGTTTGTTTTTATTATGTAGATAGACCCAAGTAGGAATTATGTCCATCAACGCTAAACACATCAGAATTTTTGTTTTTTTAGGTGCTCAAAGTTTCCAGATCTTGAGCCCCCACCAGTGCGCCTCCCCCACTTCACATGACACTATGCCACCTCATAGCCTAATTTTGCAGTATATTGACCACCATCCTTATTTATGTTCTAGATTAATTCATTGCTTTCACCTCTTAATTAGACATGACCACAGATCAAGGAAGAGATGACATTGGACCAATAACTTGTAGCATCTCCTTCTAAACCAATATTTGTAGCAGACAACCACCCCTGGTGCCATATATATGTCCTTTCCTCATCTACAATCTGGTTTAGTGTGCTCAAACCATGACCACAAGATGTAGGACGAACTCCTCTTGTGAAAAAGAATTATTGTCACAGCTAATTATGGCATCCTCACCAAGCCAGATCTAGGTCCTATCACCAAATTTCCATGCTAGATATTGGCACCAATTAATGGAAAAGCTAAGACTAATGTTTTCCATTGATTGGAAGCATTTTTTTAATGTTTTTGTGGTGATCGGATCCACTCAGTAATTGACATGGGAACCATCTATTTATGAAAGATTATGCACCTCCATAAAGCATCCTTGGATATGAGATTTCAAGGGTCTTGGAAGCATGTGTGTGTGTGTGTGTGTGTGTGTGTGTGTGTGTGTATTAGTTTTCCTTAAATAAGAAGTTAAAATGCAACTCGACTAAGTATTTAGTTTTATGTATGGAATTAAGGTTAAATGTTATTTGAAAGTATATGATCCTATTACTATAACCTAAACAATGACTATACGAGACACTAGCATTCTTGTAAATAATATTTATAATGAAACCACCTTTTGGTCTTGGAATAAGGCCTAAAACTATGTCTAATTGGTTAAGACATGTTAATGGCCCAAGACCCAAACGCATCTAGCAAGATTGAAAGTCTGACCCCTTACGGACATCCAACGGGTTATTTTAGGTGGCATGGTTTTCCTTGAATATTGACAATGAGTCAACTCGCATTTGTGGATATCATCCAATGGCAGCTATCCTCACTACTAGTTGACAACTGAGTTATGATAGGCTTTTCCATCTTTAGACAAGTATGTTTATTACGTGGTGGGTTCATTCTAGTGGTTGAATATTGTGTATTCTAAGTACAAGGTATTGGAGTAAAGTCCTCAATATTATTACCTTTGTAAATATTATGGGCCTCACTTAATATCCCCACCATATTAAATTATCAAAACTACAATAAATAGATTTTTTGAAAACAAAGACTATATCATTATTATGAAACTCCTATTATAATACTTTGAAATCTTATTAGTCCTTGCCATGCCAAGGACTATATTTTTTTTTATGAATCAAATTACTTTGACTTGTAATTATTTCATTCATTTTGCTAAACATATCCTAAAGTTTTGAGAAAACATGTATTATTCTTCTTATTTTGAAAATTCTAAACAATTTTTTGAATTTTGTAATTTGATTTGAGAATTATTGATGGGACTTAAGTGCCCCTTGTGTATGAWAWTTTTTTTACTGGTCTTTRTTMGATATTAAGMAATTATTTAAAAACACAAAATCTAAAAAATTATGAATTGGGCAGGTAAAGTAGAATTTGAAAACTTGTCTTAATTAATATCAAAATATTAATTAGTCATGGCCACAACCACCAATTTGTTTGTTCCACGAGGGTGAGGCAATTACAGAAAAAGTATCTTCATTCATTACTACAGTCAAGGATCTGACATGTTTCATAAGGCCAGAACCCACCTACCCACAACTCACCACTTCGCCACCTTCTCACCACCTCATCATCGTCTCCCCACCACTATCATTGCACAACTAATACATCACATATAATAAAAACATTAAGCCATCTTGTAATATATTTAAAGTTCCTTTCTCAGCTTGTTCTATGCTCAAGAACGACACCTTTAGTCTACAACTCAAGAGGATCCATTTAGCATAGAGAAAGAGCTTTAATAGGCCATATTTTCTTGTGAGGCTTCACCAATAGCACGGGCTGCCATTTTTTCTTTTGAGGCTTCAAAAATAGCATGTGTTGGGATCGTTCAACATTTTTTCTCCATATCTTGACCATGAAGTCATCCGACCAGGTGAAGTGAATTGTTGTTACATGACATTGAGCACCCCCAAAAAATCTTGGATATGACTTCAAATTGTCTTTGTAGTGTTGGGTTGGGTTGGGTTGTTCTTTTTCAAAATTCACCAACTTAAAGTTGCAATTTTGATAGGCTGTTGATGTGTGTTTAAGAAAATATTCCATTGTCACACTGGGCAAGGGCCGACATAACTAAAGTAAGTAAGTCAGTCAAGCTTTTGAAAATGAAAAAAAAAATTGGATTCCATTTTATATTTTTTCTCCTACATAGTTGTTTAAACCAAAAACCTTTATGGAGTTCATTCATATTCATCCATGACATATTATTTATAGATTTGTATTTTTCCCTCTAAGAAGTATCTATAGATTCATATTATTTTCCTTTAAAAAGTAAATATTATTTGTAGATGCATGAATCATTGTTTTTGTGGGAGGTGGCTCTAACGAAGCATCCATCAGTTTATCCCTTCTAACGAACTTACTCGAACCCAGATTCCTACTATTGGAATGGGACAACTCTAGAGCACTTCTCTGGGGAAATACCGGATTGGGTTGGTTGGTTTGGGCTAGTCCCCGCCCTGACCACAAGTGAAGCATGATTGGGTAATACGCCAATTTGACCACTATTAGTAGATAAGATTATTTCTTGAACTTCCGAATCCCAAATGACTCGATTAGGAGATAGTACACGAAGATTTAAGGTCATTTTCAGAATTCACTTTCCGTTTTGGAAACATGCAGGGGAATTGGAGACCACCTCCAGCTAATGGAAACGGAAAGTGGACCAAACCGCTGCCCTTTCATAGATCATTTCTGTTTCGGCCACTCTCAATAAAGGATAAAATGCCATTTCTGGAAATTGCAATTCAAACTGAGAGAACGTATTCGACGATTGGGTGTGATTCACAGTCTTGGCACAACACCTATAGATTCATATTATTTTCCTTTAAAAAGTAAATATTATTTGTAGATGCATGAATCATTGTTTTTGTTACAATAGTGGAATAAAATGAGACAAATTTGTTTCAGTTCCAGCTTCCATACCAATTGATCGAGTTGTTTACTTTGAATTAGTCAATTATACACCACTTGTAGCAAAGTTAGTTCTAGTGCCAGTTGATCCACCAGATGAAAAGTAGATCTAATAGCAATGGTTGATCCTAAATTGGTTGAGCATGTTTCTTTACCAATTATTCTTTAACCAGATGAACTTATGGTAGGATTGCTATAGCTCAAATAAATTTATGATGGCAAGCCACCATAAGGTCAATTTTATTTTGAATCAAGGCAGATGACCTTTATTCTAGTCTAAAATGAATGCAATGCTTGCATATTGTATCTTCTCTTTCTCCCTAAATTGGGGATTGTCATTGTTCTAAACCTGCTTTCCCCATTAATGTGAGCACAATCTCTTGGATGAGGATCTCTTACTTGGAAACAATTCAAGATGCAAACCATGAGAAAACCCCAAAACCCAGTCTCTTAGAAGTAGAAATTAGAGAGAATATGAGCTTTTACTTGGAAACAATACAAGATGCACACAGAATGAGCAAACCCTGAGTATTTTGTGTTCGTCCCAACATCACACAATCCAAAAAGAAGGCCATGCAAAATGAATATCTTCTCAAACATTATTTTAAGGTTTTTTAGTCATATGTGAATCCACATCACACAAAATATAGATTCCCAACAAAAGGCATAAACCATACCATGATTTTAGGTTATGTGGCAAGGAGTAGCCTCAACAATCTCTAGATCCACTTTAGGATGGACACTGCAGTAAGCTTCTCGTATTTTTCTTATTGTGATACATTTTTTTTTTATT
>JASDQU010588532.1:23028-38298 GCA_032191745.1 Picea mariana
TCCTTTGATCTGCAATGTTGTAGGATGAGTTCTTCATTGTTGACATGTTATCGAATGAAGTGATATCTTTTGTCAATAGGCTTAGTCCTCTTGCTCCTTTGATCTGCAATGTTGTAGGATGAGTTCTTCATTGTTGACATGTTATCGAATGCAGTGATATTTTTTGTCAATATGCTTGGTCCTCTTGTGAAAAACATGATTCTTTGATAGTGCAATGGTAGACTTCTTGTCACAATAGATTGTAGTAGGCTTCTCTTGATTATGCATTAAATCCTTCAATATTCTTCGCATCCAAACTGCTTGACATGTTGCTGATGTATCTGCTACATACTCTGCTTCTAATGATGAAATTGTCACTATTGGTTGCTTCTTTGATGCCCATGCAACAACTCCTATTCCAAGATGAAATGTATATCCAGATGTTCTCTTTCTGTCATCAACGATTCCTGAAAAATCACTATCTGTGTATCCAACCAACTGCAGATTATTTGAAGTGGAATACAGAATGCCATGATTCATAGTCCCTGCAATGTATCTTAATAAACTTTTTCTTGCTTGCGAATGTGAATTCTTTGGTGTTTCCATGAATCTAGAAATCAAACTGACTCCATACATTATATCTGACCTAGTCGCTATCAGATACATCAAACTTCCAACCAATTTTTTGAATATGGTTGAATCAAAATCCATCTCATTTTATTCTCTACTTAATTTTGTGCTAACTGCCACAGGTGTAGAAACTGGACTGCATTTTATCATTCTAAACCTTTTTAAAACATCTCTTGCATATTTACTTTGACAGATGAAAATGACTTTATCATTTTGTGTGACTTCAATGCCAAGAAAATAGTTCATTAACCCTAAGTCTGTCATCTCAAATTTCTTCTTCATTGTTGATTTAAACATATCAATAGAGAGATTACCTATATAGATCAAATCATCAACATATAGGCAAACAATCAAGATCTGACCTTGTTCATTGGCTTTGGTGTATATTGTAGGCTCACTAGTGCTTCTTATGAATTCATTTTTTATTATGTATGAATCTATCGTGATATACCAAGCCCTTGGTGCTTGCTTCAATCCATAAAGAGTTTTCTTCAACCTATAAGCCTTGTATTCTTGACCTTTTACTTCATACCGTGGTGGTTGATGCACATAGACTTCTTCTTCTAAATATCCATTCAAGAAGGTTGATTTGACATCCAGTTGATAAACTTTCCAATTATGTTGAGCTGCAATAGCTAGTACCATCCTAATTGTGTCAAGTCTTGCTACAGGTGCAAATGTTTCATTGTAATCAACTCCATATTCTTGTGCAAATCCTTTAGCTACCAATCTTGCCTTATGCTTGTCAACTTCTCCATTTGCCTTATATTTAGTTTTATACACCCATTTCACACCTATGCATTCTTTCTCCTTAGGTAAATCAACTAGATCCCATGTATTATTTTTCTTAATAGACTCCATTTCTTCATTCATTGCATTAATCCAATGTTCTTCCTTAATTGAATCTTCAAAGTATATTGGATCTTGAGTAAATAGAGCAAAATTGGATTGCAAATCTATCTTATCTCCTTGACCATATATTTCTTGCAAGCTTCTAGTATTTTTGCCTCTTAATCTTGATCTTAATGATTAAGTGTAGGATTTGAATCATAACTTACTTGTGAACTTGATGTTTCTCCTTGCTCACATTTCCTTTGTGAGTTTTCTTCTTGTGGAATTCTTGATGGTATTCCTCCTTGCTCACTTGATTGTTCTCCTTAACCTTTTTCTCCTTGTTTTTCATATAGTATTCTTGTACCTGTAATTGTCTTGTCTATATTGTCATCCCATGATTCTTCCTCTTTGAATACAACATCTCTACTTACAATGAATTTCTTGGTTATAGGATTAAACAACTTATATTACTTAGATTGTTCTCATAACCAATAAAAATGCATTTTTCACTTTTATCATCCAATTTACTCCTTGTTTGTTTAGGTACATGTGCATATGCAATGCAACCAAATACTCTAAAATGAGAAACACTATGATGCTTACCACTCCATGCATGTTGAGGAATCATGTCCCTTACAATATTTGTTGGAATCCTATTCAATATATAAACTGCACAAGCTTCAGCCCAATATTCATTAGATAGATTCTTGCCTTTCAACGTGCTTCTTGCCATCTCCATTATTGTACGATTCTTTCGTTGTGCAACACCATTTTGTTGAGGTGTATAGCTTGTAGTGAATTGTTTCTTTATTCCATGATACCTGCAATAATCCAAAAACTCATTTGACTTGTATTCTCCTCCTCTATCTGATCTTAATATCTTAATAGATAGGCCACTCTATTTCTCAACCAATGCCTTGAATTCCTTAAACTTGTTAAATCTTTCAGATTTGTATTTAAGGAAATAAACCCATGTTTTTCTACTATAGTCATCAATGAATGTCAGAAAATATATGCTCCCCCCTAATGATAATGTCTGCATTGGACCACACAAATATGTATGCACAATTTCTAATGGTGCCCAAGCTCTATATGACTTCTCTTTTGGAAAGCTTAAGCTATGTTGCCTGCCCAAAATACAACTTTCACATGAACTAATTGGTACTTGAATAGGTGGTAATCCTTTTACCATTTCATTTCTTTGCAAAAAACACAATCCTTTAAAGTTTAGATGGCCATACCTCAAGTGCCATATCCATGCTTGATCTTGACTTGATGCCTTGAAACTTGCTCCAATCTTCTCCATCATTGCACTTTTCATGTGAAGTGGGAAGATTCTATTGTCTGTCATTTTAATCTTTGCAATCACCATTTTACGAGGAGGAATATCACATATAGTGCATACATTATTCTCAAAAGAAACTCTATAACCCTTTTGAATAAGTTGTCCCACACTTATAGATTATGCTTCAAACTAGGCACAAAATAAACATCAGGAATGGTTTTCTTTCCTCTATTTGTTATTAGATTGATTGCACCTTTTCCCAAAAAATGTTGGGATCATAAGTTGTTGAAAAATGCCTGATGCCATTCTTTTTTATTTTTATTTTTAATCAATCTCTAATCACAATCTTATAAAAAAAAATCCAGCAAAATAGTCAAAGGAAGGACAGCCAAAAATTGTCACCATTTTACAAGGAACTCCACTACTTCATTCCCTCAGCCCAGCAATATTTTTGCTGCAAATCTTCACCACAGCCGCTTGTGGGCTTGAAACCTCAAACGTTCTTCTATAACAGAGTCGAAACACAGCTACACAAATCTTGCTTTGCTATTTTCCTCCATAGAGAAATGGGCGAACAATGGTTGAGATAATAACAAAGGAGGCTTTTGACCTCAGAACAGCCAAGCCTTAGAGCTGAGCAGTAGTACGCCTGGTCTTATTGCTCTAATGGTGGATCTTCACGGGCGCTCTTCACGTGGTCTCTTCCTTCATGGATCCTTGCTATGATAGCAAAACATCAACAAAATCAGAATCTACACTGCTTTCTTTATGCGGGCTCCACTGGTCCAACAAATCGAACTGGGCACTTCTCTCAGCCACGACAGTTCTTTTCTCATGGTTCTGGGCTCTTCTCTGAGCTCTTTCACGCAACCTCAGTGCTAAAATAACCGCGCAGCTTCAAATACTATCAAAACCCACACTTTATGATCCCAAATCTGCAAAGAAATTTGACAAGTGCAGAGGAATTTCCTTCACCCGCAGAGTAATCTCCTCCACAATTTTGTCAATCTTCAGTAAAAAAAATTGTGCCCTCTTCGCGTGGATCGCGCACAGATTGGTGTCCTCAAACAGACCCATCAGGTAGGCCTCTGCCGCCTCTTGCAACGTCCAACATCGTCCGCTTACTGTTACAGCAGAAGACTGGAATCTCAGATCGGTTCCTGGGCTATCTCCCATACTTTCTGCAGCCCTCACGGCTCTCACGACTGACCTGGAAGCTGCGGCTTCCTCTCCAACTATCACAACAATTCGCTAACACTCTACAGCTTTCCTGAACTCTTACTGGAAGCTGCGGCTTCCTCAACACAATGCACAACAACTCCCTCACCTCGCTCTGATACCACGATGAGTGGGCAGAGGCAAAGAAAAACTCTACAATGCACAATGAAACAGATTTTTATTTCTGCATAAGTGAAATGGTTACATAGCTTATTTTTATAGAGACAATGGAAGCATCTGGATGATCGAGAGCTTTCCGAAACAATCTGGAAGTCGAAGCATCCGTGTGGTAGGTGGGTAGGTAGAGAAATTAATTTCTCCAACAAATAGGAGTATGCTAATTTAAATAATAGGAGTATGCTAATTCGGTAGTAAGCATATCTGATTTTCAGTTTAAAAAAAGGGTTTGAATTTAGCAGGGGTAGTTTGAGTTTTGTATGGATCAAAGTTTTAAAAAAAAATCAGAATTTTAAATTGACAAAAAAATTAAAAAACAGACAGCAAAAAAGATACCCAAAAAAATAAGTCAACAAGAAAGATTACTCTCGAGTTAACCCACTCCTGAATAATCTCGTAAAGATTACCCCCAAGTTAACCCACTCCTAAATAATCTAGTCAGTACGCCATCAATTATTATCAATGGAAATTCTCCACTCTCATATACTACAGAAACCGTGCACAAGAATTTCTTTATCGATTATAGAACGTTGTTCTATTGAAGGCAATCAGCGTGGAGAAATTGTCTGCAATTGTGAGCATCAGGTTTGGTATGGGCATAATATTTCATACTTAGGGTAGGGAGGGTCTTTTGTCGTATCCGAGTACGTAGGCCGAGAGTATGCTTTGGCTGTGCTTAGGTTTTCGGTATAGTTTTTCGAAGCTTCTTCATCAATTCGAGCGTTTGGGCAATTGTTATTCGAGCGTTTGGGCAATTGTTTTTTCCCCAAAACAGTGTGCTCCCAAATCCAATATGTGCCAATTCAAATAATCGAGGATCGGCATTTTTCTACGGTCGTTAAATAATCAAGTCAGTAGGCCATCAATTATCAAGGGAAATTCTCCACTCTCATATACTACAGAAACCGTGCACAAGAATTTCTTTATAGATTTAGGTACGTTGTTCTATTGAAACCAATCAGCGTGGAGAAATTGTCTCCAAGTGTGAGCATCTGGTTTGGTAAGGGCATAACATTTCATACGTAGGGTAGGGAGGGTTTCTTACCGTATCCGTGTACTTAGGCCGACTCTATGCTTTGGCTGTGATTACGTTTCCGTATATTCCTTCAAAGCTTCTTCATCAAATAGCCATTGAATTAACTAAAAAAAGTTATTCTCTCAAAGTCTATAAAACATACCCAGTTTACAACCAGTCATCCAGCTAAATTGTCGCCATGGCGGAATCGAAGGTCAAGGTATCCACCATAGATTGGAAGATGAGCATTACCGAAGGCTCCATCGACCTCAAACCTGCTGTTCAGAAACGCTTGCATGATAAAGTGTTCGAGAAAATTCTGCAAGTATTAGGTGGTTGGAAATCGGATTTTATTTCCATATGCAGAATGTCTGGGCGACCCGCTGCAAACGATCCAAGGAGAATTTTCCATTCGATAAAGGTCGGAATGACACTTGCTCTCGTTTCGCTCTTCTATTTCATGCATCCATTATTTGAAAGCTTGTGAGGAATTGCTGTGTGCGCCGTCATGACAGTGGTGCTGATCTTTGAGTTCACTGCAGGTAAAAGACTATTTCTGAACTCTTGTATATCTCCTTGATCCATACGTCAATGCAAAACAATATTGTATATATTAATTAGGTTGATAAGCGTCTCTCTTGAATCGAATCGATGCTTTAATCAATCTCCAATTTTATGGTCAATAATTAAAGATGTCAGTATATTCTTTTTCTTACACTCAAATCATGAATGAGATTTAATGTTGATAACTACCTGTTATAATATTTCTATAAAATTTAATGTTAATAATTTCAAATCTATGGTTTAATCAATTTTCAATTTTCAATTTTATGGTTAATAATTAAAGATGTCAGTATATTCTTTTTCTTACACTCAAATCATGAATGAAATTTAATGTTGATAACTACCTGTTATAATATTTCTATAAAATTTAATGTTAATAATTTCATGTTTACATTTTCACATTTAATTTTTAAAATTAATAAATTAATAAGATACGTTATCATAATTTAGCAAATCCAAAAAAAACTGTTTTTCATTTACTTTTTACTTTTTAACAATTTATTTTTAATATGTACCATGTGTCCTATACAACTACTGAATCACAGGTGTCGGCATTAATGTAAAGATTTCAAGTGACAATGGAAAATGCGAGGCTTGCTAATGGAGAATGCAAGGCGTCCCATTTGTCATTTACTTTCTAATTTTTAACAATTTATTTTTTACTGTGTACCAGATCGAATGCGAGGCATGGTAATGTGTACCAGATTGAATGCTAGGCATGGTAATGGAGAATGCAAGGCGTCTCGTTTGTCATTTACTTTTTAATGAAAGTAATGGAGAATGCAAGGCGTTTCATTTGTCATTTACTTTTGTGTTGGCGATGTTTATGGAAGTAAAATCTTGCAGGTGGTAATGGAAGATAAAAAGCGTGATAATGGAGAATGCAAGGCCTCCTAACATGAGATGGAAGGTGGAACACATTAGTACGAATATAGATTGGTAACCTTTTGGTGTTCCCTCATAGTAAATGTATTGTTATCATAGGTGATCCACATGCTACCCGCAACTCTCAATCTCAGTCCAGAGTGCGTTTAATTTTTGATATGAAAGGTGGAATACATTAATAAAAATATAGATCTATAACTTTTTGGTGTTCCCTCATAGTAAATGAATTGTTATCATAGGTGATTCACATGCTGTCCACAACTCCCAATTTCAGTCCAAAGTGCGTTGATAATGTTTGAGATGAAAGGTAGAATACATTAATAAGAATATAGATCTATAACTTTTTGGTGTTCCCTCGTAGTAAATGTATTGTTATCATAGGTGATCCACATGTTGTCCACAACTCCCAATTTGAGGTCCAGAGTGCGTTGAGAGAGTCATTGGGGAAGTGAAGGATCTCTTTGATTCAATTTCGATGAGAGATGGAATACAATTAATCAAAGACTCATTGGGGAAGTGAAGTATATGTTTGATTCAATTTCGATGGGAGATGGAGCGTAATTAATGAGTCCATATAAATACGACTCCCCTAATGGGTGACAACCATCGATGGGTCTTCTCGCCCTCAAATCCCAAAAACAATTGATTGGATTTTGCTAAATCAATTGCAAGAAGGTTCATGGGGATCACATTCACACCTTTCATTGTTTCATCCACTAGTCAACACTATTTATTTATTTTCTTTGTATTATGAGTGTATTTTTTATGCTATTTTCAATATAATGCAACTTTGCATTTTTTTTGCTTTGTATTATCGGTGTATTTTTTATGCTATTTTTAATATAATGCCACTTTGTAATAATTAGGGTATATTTGGGTACATTACGATTTTAAGCATCATTCAATTTTGTAACAATTGAAATATATAGGAAAATATATATAGTATATGTTTTGATCGGAGGATAAATATTTACGCCACCTATTGTCAATGGGCACATTTAATGATCTCTTAACCAACTTTATGGTTATCAATTAAAGATGCTAACATATTCTTAGTCGTTCTTCCAAATCAATGAACAAGATCTCATGTTCATAATTTTTTAGCACTTTTAAAAGCTTTTAACTTGTTTACTTGTTAACATTTACTTAATATGATTAATAAATTACTGTGTGACCTTTTAATTGTCACGTTCAAATGATTAATAAACTTAATTGAAATTACAAATTTACTCCACTATTAACTTTTTATCATTTTACAGTATTAGATTTACATTTGTGCAACCTTTACTTATAACAATCCCATAATTTTAATCGTTTCATATTCTTCATATTCTTCATAAGCATTTCCATATTCAAACATATATTCGAACATATATAGCTTTTTATTTCTTTTCTGTTTGGTGAAAAGTACAACTTTGAAATTTAACTAAGAAATTGTTATAAAATGTTTATAAATAAAATTTAAGCATATAGAAATTATAAAATGCTCATAAATTTATTCAAAACAAATTTTAATTGGAATTATTTAAATGATATATTAAATCAACTTTTTATACTATTTTAATCTTCATTTTTCAAATGACATAAATAAAGTTATAGAAGAATAAGATTTAGTTTGTTTTTTTTACTAATTCCATTTCAATGTAGTATAAATGATTTTAGAGATAACCTTTTGAAGATAATTTAAATATAAGTATATTTGTCTATTATATTATAATTTAACTCAATATTGTTAAACAACCAATAATACTTTCATAATTGTTTGCAAGAATCACTTTCAAAGACACTTTTCACGGACTTCTCTTATGTCTCAGAGATTGAAACCATAAGAAATACTTGATGAACAAGTAATTAATTATTAGAATTAATTATCTTTAGGGTTAGAGTTATTAGAGTTATAGTTATATTAATTATTTGATTACATTTATTAGGGTTGGAGTTAAGTTATATCTTATATTGAAAATGTAAGATATAATTATAATATATATATATATATTTTATTATTTTTCTTTTATAATGAAATAATTTTTTCATCAAAATTAATTTATATTATATTATTAACATAATCAATTAATATTATATTATCAATATAATTAATTAATATTGCATTATATAGAGATTTAATTTATATTATTTTTATATCATTGTTTATATTATATCTATATATTATAATTATAAATAGAATCTTGATTTATATCACTATTGTTTTTGAATTTATGATTAGAAAATTTATTAAGATAAATATTTTTATATTTTTTATATAAAATTTATATTTAATATTTATATTTATTTATTTTAATTATACAATATATTTAAAATTTTATAAATAACATATAAAATGCAAGTATTTATAAGAACAAAATAAAACATTAACACATAACATATAACTTTTCTTATGATTTTAGCAAACATAATACTAAAATTAATATATTTTAAGAATTAAAATATAAGTATTTTTATTGTTTTATTTTTGGATTTATTATAAATGATTATTTTGTTGGTTTAATTGAAAAATAAATTATTTAAAATAATAATAAAAATATTAACATATAAAATCACATTATTTTTTAATTTAAATTAAATTATTTAAAATAGTTCCTAAAATACTAAAAATAATTGAATAAATTTGAGACAATAATAATAAAAACTACATCACATAAATAGACTATTAAATTTTAAAAAATAAAGATATTTAATAATTATATTTTTTTTTTTTAAGAAAGAAGTTTTCAATGTAAATCAAAAGTCTAATAACAATATGTTATTATAAAAAAAAAATCCAATATTTTATATTTTAAACCAAATATCTAATAACAACACATCAAGAGAAATATAACATTTTATATTTTTATTTACAATAATATATTTTAAATTTGACAAAAGATATAAATATCTTTTATATCTTTTTGAAAGAGTTCATTATAAAAAAAAATGTTTTGATGAAAATTGTTTTCATTATAAAATATAAAAATAAAATAATGTATAAAAACAAAACACCATGGAATTAAAGGATCTGTCACTTTTGTATGAATACATTATTTGTATGAGAGCACATTAGTTGTATGAATCTATTTACTAAATCTATCACAATACTTATAAATGGATTTCAATTAAATATTTTACTACTATAAATCATAATTGTTTTTAACCCCTTCCTTTGCTTTTTCTCGGCAATCACAATTTGCAACACCAAAAATCGGAATGCATAAATGCATACTTTAATTTTATATATTCTTATTTAGAAGGGATAGATTTTACACTTCCAGATAATATGCTATGAATGTCCTCAGAACATGTGTGATTCTAGGTTTCCTTCTATGTAATATATCGCGTTAGTTCAAAGTTCTTATCTTTTTCACAAAGGAAACAGTTAATTAGATTTTATTATAAAAACTTCATCAAAACATCATTTTCGTAATGTGTCGAACACAAAACAACATTGTCATGCAATGAACATGGCCCGACATTGCAATCTAACGAACAAAATTGGACATTACAATGTGACGACCATAGTAATGTTGAAACATGTTGAACATAGTAATGTCGCACAATGAAAAACATAGTAACGTTGCAATATGACGAACATAGTAATTTTACAATCAATTGAACATCGTAATGTCACAATGTGATGAACATAAATCGACGTCACAATGTGACGAACATAGGCATGTCGTGGCAATGTGGATAGGAACGTCATAATGTGATGTTCATAAACATACATTGCAATGTGTCGCAAATCGCCTTGTCTTCACAATGTGACAAACATTTCCTCACGTTGCAATGTGACACACATATAGCAACGTCTCAATGTGAGAAACATTTCCAAATGCCCCAATGTCTCAAATATAGTAACATTGCAATCCACCAAACATATTAATGTCACAATGTGGCGAACATAATAATGTCGAAATATGTCAAACACAGTAACGTCACATAGCGACGAACATAGTAACATTGCAATCAGATGAACATAGTAATGTCACAATGTGATGAACATAAATGGATGTCACATTGTGACAAGAATAAGCATGTCATTACAATGTGGATAGTAACGTCACAATGTGACGTTCATAAACAGACATTGCAATGCGTCACAAATTGCCTTGTCGTCACAATGTGACAATTATTTCCTCACATTGCAATGTGACACACATATATCGACGTCTAATTGTGACAAACATTTCCAAACGCCACAATGTGTCAAATATAGTAACATTGCAATCTACCAAACATACTATGGTCATAATGTGACAAACATATATATGAACATAGTAATGTCGAAATATGTCAAACAAGGTAACATAGCATAGTGACGAACATAGTAACATTGCAATCCACTGAACATAGTAATATCACAATGTGATGAACATAAATGGATGTCGCATTGTCACAAGCATATGCATGTCGTCACAATGTGGATAGTAAAGTCACAATGTGATGAACTTAAACAACTTTTGCAATGTGTCACACATCACCTTAGTGTCACAATGTCGTGAACATTTCCTCACATTGTAATGTGATGCACATATCCTAACATCGCAATGTGAGAAAAATTTTCAAATGTCGCAATGTGTCGAATATAGTAACGTTGAAATCTACCAAACATAGTAACATCACGCAATGTGTCAAACATAGTAATGTTGCAATCTACCAATCTATCAAACAGATTAACGTCACAATGCGACAAACATTTCCAAAACCCACAATGTGTCGAATATAGTAACATTGCAATCTACCAAACATAGTAATGCCACAATGTGATGAACATATACATACATATCAATGTGATGAACATATACAAAGGTTGCAATGTGATGAAAATATCCTTGTCGTTGCAATGTGATGAACATTTACTTACGTCTTCATGTGATGAACATATATGGATGTCTCAATGTGACAAATATATCCTTGACGTCACAATGTGATGAACATAAATGGATGTTGCAATATATTGAACATAGCCCTATCATTGTAATGTGATGAACATATCCGTGTGTTGCAATGTGATGCTCATATTATGATGTCGCATTGTGAAAGACATTTCCAAGTGTTGCAATGGGACGAACACATCACATTGTCGCAATGTGATGTACACCACCTAATGTTGCAATCTAACAAACAAAGACCAACATTGCAATGAGATGAACATTTCCCAACGTCGCTATGCGACAAATACAACCCACTATCGGACTGTGAAAAACCTATTTCAACACCATAATGTGATAAACAAAAACCCTTCATCATAATTTGATTACTATAACCTTACGATATCATGTGGTGTCACATTGTGATGAAAAAAACATGATCAATATTTCAATGGAGTAGTTCCATAGTAAACTTTAATTAATTATAATCAACATAGACCACCATAATCATATCCACATGGTCAACAAAGGTCAGCGATGGGCATGGTCAACCATAATAAACCCTGGCCAACCATAGTCAAGCATGGTCATGGTAAACTACATTCAACCAAGGTGAAGGACAACCACGATCAACCATATTCTCAATGACAAACATAAACGAATGTCTCAATGTGACAAACATATATGGATATTACAATGTGATGAACATTAATAGACCATTAGTTTATATATATTAATACATTAGTATTATATATTATAATTAATTAATACATTAATTATGTGTTAATACTTATAATTAGTTATTACATTAGTAGTCTTCCACAAAGCATGTCAATCGTCAACTAGCAACAACCACTTTATAAAAGTGGTTGATATATGTCGATCGACGCCATTTTTCACCTTTCCAAACCAATGGTGTCAATCTATGTATATAAACCACTTTTATAAAGTGGGTTGTTGCTAGTAATATATATTGTACATATATATTAGTTAATGCGCAAAGAGACAATGATTTCATGGTATTGTGTGTATTGTGGCAGGAGCAACCTTGTGCAAGGGATTAAACAAAATGTTGGCAACTGATCCGGATTTTATGAGCAAAATGAAATGAATACAGATTATTAACAGGTGTTTAACACAAAATAATAGAGATACATTAAAACTAGTTTTCTATTCAATAATGAAATAAGATGAAACTGTAAAATGAAGCGGAAACAAGCTTGTTGGAATGGTGGTGGCTTATCTTTGAGAAGAGATGTGACAGCTGCATGCATTCACAAGAAGAAGATTACAATGAGGCTCTGAAGGCCTTTTTACAATAAACCAAAATTCCAAAAACCCTAGATATCCAAAAACCTAACCCTAGGAGATGAAGCGCCAAAAGTCATGTGGGCCCCATTTGGGTAAGTTAGTACATCAACTTCCCGGGGTCGTAACTTTTGCATATGAACTCTGTTTTAGGCATGTGATAGCCCGTTGGAAAGGTATCGTTGAGGAGATTAATTTTCGGGGCTCAACCATGTCTTTGATAATCATAAATAAACTCGATTCCAAAAAACCTTCATTTAGGCCCTCAAAATGGCCCTGGAAATTAAAACTACTAAAAATAGTAAATTGCCAAAATTGTCAGAAAACTTTTTTGAGCCAATTGGAAAAGGTGGGTGGCCACCGATATCCATTTGGATCAATCCTCCCTCCTTAGGAAGAAATTTTCTCCATTTCGTTGAGTTCCCCCATCATATGAGAAAATTTATGTTGAATTTTGAGCCACTTGCCTTGGTGCAGGAGCTGCCCTGCTTTGATGACTCGATAAAGTTGGATCCTTTGTTGTTGAGTTCCCTTGATCTGTGTGTCCACAATCTGATCATTTGATGCCTCTTGTATGAATTCATGGTTGAGATCTGTTGGTGTCAGTTGTTCTGCTACTTCTGAGGTGTCCAATAATGGTGGGAAATAAGGGCGAAGGAGATCAACGTTGAACACTGGGCGTAGGCCAAGGAAGGGAGGAATGTTGAGCTCAAAAGAATTGTCCCCCACGATCTTGGTGATAGTGTATGGCCCATAACGGAGTGGGTGAAGCTTCTGATGAGGTCCTGTAAGTCATTCTTTCTGCAAGTGCAACCAAACTTTGTCGCCCACCTGAATCTTATGTGGCACCCGATGTTGATCATGGTGTTCTTTGTACTTGTCATTGGAATTTTGTAGGATATATTGAACCTATTGGTGGATGTGCTAGATCCCCTCAATGAAACGAGTGGCTTTGTTGGCTCTAGTTGGAGAAGGAGATGAGTCGGTCGAGGTGACCGCAAGGGGAAGTGCAACATCTATGGGACCCAATGGTTGTAATCCCAACCCCACCTGAAAGGGGTTATGGTCAGTTGAGCTATGCAGGGCTCGGTCGTAGCTATGTTGGACATAGAGAAGGCTCTCATCCCATGTGCGAGGGTGATTTGAACTATACATGCAAAGGATATGCACAATCATTCAATTTACAACCTTGGTCTGGCCATCTGTCTGGGGGTGGAAGGACGTGGATTTGGTGAGTTTGGTGTCCAGCAGTGACCAGAGGCTCGACCAGAATGTGCTAAGAAATAGACTATCTCGATCTAATACAATGGTTTGTGGGATTCCAAAATGTACCCAGACTCATTCAAGGAAGAGCTTGGCAATGGCCTCTACTGTGATGCTCTTCTTACAGGCAACCAAAATCACCATCTTAGAAAAGAAATCAAAAACCACAAAAACACAGTCATTTCCCCGCTTGGTGGATGGGAGGCCCAGCAAGTAGTCCATTGAGATGGATTCCCATGGCTTGTTAGGAGTAGGAAGAGGGGTGTATAGGCCCTGTTTCTTAGTGGTCGGTTTGGCAATAGCACAGGCAGTGCAGCACCTGATATACTTGTTGACCTCCTGTCAAAGTTTCAGCCAGTAGAAATGTTTCTGTAGCATCACCACTGTCTTTTCGACGCCGAAGTGTCCTACCACTCGAATGTAGTGGGATTCCCAGATCATCTTCGCTCGCTCACTTGATGGAACACATATATGGCCCAGAAGACACAACAACCCATCTTGAAGATGGAAATTATCGACAACTGCGTTTGTACCCAACATTTGGTAGGTGGTGGCGAAGTCAGGGTCTGTCTCATAGAGTTGGGGCCATATAGATGTCTCATGGCCGCAAGAGTCTAGCACCATGGTGAGTGTTGCGATTGGTGGTCTATTGGGACAATCAACGACGCGATTGGTGCTTCATGTTTTATAGTTGATGTTGAGGTGGGATTTCTGCAAGTATGTGGACCACTTTCGATGGAGGTCATTCTGAAATTTTCCCTATGTCTGCATGAGCTACAGTGGCTTATGATCAGTGTGGATGACTGTCTCCTTCCCAAGAATGTAATGTATCCACTAGCGGCAGGCTTGTACAATGGAGTACATTTCCTTTTTGTAAGTAGGGTACTTACGTACAGTGTCTGACAGTGTCTCACTATGATAGGCCACGAGGTGGCCGTGCTGAGTGAGAACGACGCCCACAGCATAGTCTCAAGCATCTGTCTCAATTTCAAAGGGATGTTGCAGGTCTAGTAGTGAAAGTACTAGGGCTGAGCATAAACATTGCTTCAAATCACCGAACGCTTGTTGTTGGGACCGACCCCATGCAAATTTTTCCTTACCACCACCCCTGTTTATCTGGCTAAGGGCCCATGCAATATGGGAGAATCCCAACACGAACCTGTGGTAGAAATTGGAAGGGCCCAAGAACCTCTGAAGCTCAGTGAGTGTTGTTGGGGCTAGCCATTCATAGATGATGTGGATCTTGG
>JASDQU010588532.1:41765-55354 GCA_032191745.1 Picea mariana
GTATTAACGTGAATTTAAATTTATTACCTTTAGGATCATATGACATATTTATAGGTATGGAATGGATAGAGAAACATAAAGTTGTGCTTAACTATTATGAAAAATCATTTACTTTCCAAGAGGAATGTGGGGTAACAAGAACAGTTTAAGGAATTAGTAAGCTTGTTTCTATAAGATAAATATCATCCTTATAATTAAAGAAGTGCATTACAAAAGGTTGCAATCTATATGCTACTCAAGTGATGAATTTACTAAATGAAGAAAGTAAACCTAAATTAGAATATTTTGTTATTGTTCAAGGATTTCAAGATTTATTTGTAGAACAAATACCAGAACTACCTCTAAAAAGAAACATATATTATTCTATCGATTTATTACCAGGATCTGCACCAATATCAAAACAACCTTACATGACGAGTGACCCTAAATTGACTTAGTTAAAAATACAAATACATGAATTATTGGACCATATATGCTCCACGAAATGGAACAGATAGTCAAAAAGGTGCAACATAGTTTAAAAGTTGCGCAGGACCGATAGAAAAGCTATGAAAATAAAAAAAAGACTACAAAAAGAATATAATGTTGGCAAACATGTTTATCTTAAAGTTAAAGTGAAACAGAGTGAACATTATTATTATGAACTTTTTCTNAGGATAAATGTTGTGTCTATTGTGGATGTGTATTTCTCAGTGATCTTGTGCTTATTATGCTCTTATCTTTATGAAATGCAAAGAACTATAATAATAGCATAAACATTAACACTTTCAAAGTACTAGCTTCAGTTCGACCAATGGCATATGAACTAGCATTACCTACTAACTTGAAAATTCATAATATTTTTCATGTTTCATTATTAAATAAATATATGCATGATATTAATCACATTATTGATTCGAACATGTTGTAGGTAGAACCAGGAGGCGAGTTCCAGGCAGAAACTCTGTGCATTCTGAACATGAATAAAACAGTACTTCGAAATACAGTCATCACCCACGTAAAGGTGCAATGGAAGAACTTTAGTCTTCAGGAGGCTACTTGGGAGTTGGAAGATGATATGAGGGAAGTATATCCAAATTTTTTCCACGAGATGAGATGACTGGAAGTGGGTACTAACACCGAGGACGATGTTATTTTTAAGGGGGAGAGGATGTAACATCCTCAAATATTAAACATTTTAATTAATAATTTATATTTATGGAAATTTGTGTTTGAGTTCATTTAGACAATTTACTATTATTATTTGAATGATTATGAAATATTTTGACTTGCCAACTCTCCTCTTTGGATGGACAAATGCAAGAGACAATTTGTTTTAATATAATAAATGCAAGAAAGAGATGGAACATCCATGTTTAAAAGAGAAGACTATGACTCCATGAGTGGGGAACATGATGGAGATAACTCAGAGTATGATTTGACAAGTGTAAGAAGTGATTTTATATCATCAACAACCCCTAAAAATCAGTGATATGTGAAGCTGTAAAATCTATAGTTGAGTTTGCATACAATAACGATTATCAAACCTCAACAAAAATGAGTCCCTTCAGAATTTTATATGGTAGAAAATTTATGACTTGAGTCAGTTGGGATAATCCATTTGATCGACTAATAGTTGGACCAAATATGCTCCACGAAATGGAATATATACTCAAAAAGGTGCAACATGCTTTTATATCAGTCATATAGTAAAAAAGGTGCAACATAGTTTAAAAGTTGCGCATAATCGATATAAAAGCTATGAATATCAGAAAAGACAACAAAAAGAATATAATGTTGGTGAACATGTTTATGTTAAAGTTAAAGCGAAAAAGAGTGAACACTATTATTAGGAAGTTGTGCTATTCAAAGTACTACCTTCAGTTCGACCAGTGGCATATGAACTAGCATTACCTACTAACTTGAAAATTCATAATATTTTTCATGTTTCATTATTAAAGAAATATATGCATGATCCTAATCACATTATTGATTCAAGCATGTTGTAGGTAGAACCAGGGGGCGAGTTCCAGGAGGAAACTCTGTGTATTTTGAACATGAATGAAACAGTGCTTTGAAACAAAGTCATCACCCAGGTAAAGGTGCAATGGAATAACTTTAGTCTTGAGAAGGCTACTTGGGAGTTGGAATATGATATGAGGGAAATATATCCAAATTCGTTTCACGAGATGAATGGAAGTTGGTACTAACACCAAGGACGTCGTTATTTTTAAGCGGGGGAGGATGTAACATCCTCAAATATTAAAAATTTTAATATGGAAATTTGTGTTTGAATTCATTTAGACAATTTACTATTATTATTTGAATGATTATGAAATATTTTGACTTGCCAACTCTCCTCTTTGGATGGACAAATGCAAGAGACAATTTGTTTTAATATAATAAATGCAGGAAACATATGGAACATCCATGTTTAAAAGAGATGACTATGAATCCATGAGTGAGGAATATGATGGAGCTAACTTAGAATATGATTTGACAAGTGTCAGCAATGATTTTCTATCATCAACAACTTCTAAAAATCAGTGATATATGAAACTATAAAATCTAGGAAATATAACGTTTTTAATATATATATATATAAAGAAATCAAACCCAAATAGAAACATACTTCATAGGACCTTATCAAACCCAAATAACTTTTGGCTTGGATAAGTATGTTTTCATAGCAACCCATTTAAACTGCACGAAATGCATAAAGGAAATTAGTATCATGCAAACCAGGACCTAGAATCATAATTAGAATTCAACCCCTTAAGATAAATGCACAATATTGTTAATAATATCATAGGCTCTGAATCTATATAGATGATATTGAGAGGTCGAATTACTAAAGGAAATAAAATAGATTAAATTACATGTGTTGACCTCAAATTATTTTTGAATTCGAGAATCTCCTAAGAGCATTTGGAAGCATAATATAGGAAGATCACGGGTTCCCAAGTAAAAGTAAAAGGGACCCACCATTAGAAATAACAAGAGTTATTCAATTACTTAAATGGGAAAAAGAATAATAGTATTCCAACGAGTTAAGAATTTTCAATAAGGAATGGATTATTAACTTCTTAGGGAGGAATTATCAAACTCTCAGACCAAAACCACATACGATTTACATATCATCAATATGTCAAGAGTATAATTTGAATTCACTAAGTTTGGTACTGTAATAATGGCCTTAGACAGAAAGCATAAAATTTGCGTTTTGGGCGAAACTTTTTGATGTACACCCATAACGTAAACAGGCTTGAAATCCGTTAACCCAGTTATCAAATATTTTACAGATTCATTACTTTCACATGGTTGGGAGACGACCGTAACTTAAAAAACATCATGCCAGAATCCACGGAACTACAAGAAGAAAACAAAGGAAAAGGCCTACAAGAATATCCGAATTTAAATATTGATATTGTCTATTAAGGGAGATAAAGCACGACCAGAATTTCTAGAGCGTACAGGGAGGTAACAATTTTAAAAATATTAACAAATAAAAATAATTGTTGTTGTAGTAGTAATAATAATCATCATCATCACTTTATAAGATTACAGTCAAGTTAGACATCAAATTGGTGTATGAAATCCTTTTAATCCAATCATTTAATTAATAAAGTCTAAAAATATATACATACCCTACTATATTAATAAAATAATATTCACAAACATTTAAATAAAATAAAAAAACACCCTATCTCAAATTCTTTCATAAAACTTACCAACCCAAATCAAACCTTTAACAAAATAACTTACCTAAAAAAATTATTGGTAAATCATCTTGGCGAACCCTAAATTCTCTGCGGCAAGACTAACACTACAACTAAATTCATGATTGATTGTAGCAGAGTTTGGTAGGGTAAGTGTATACCATGTTGTATACAGAGGAATAATTAGAATGAAGTGAGCAAGGAGACAGATAACCGAAAGAAAGACTCTCACTTCGGACACGAGATACAAGGAACCTCGAGCCCATAAAAGTTGTACCAGGTTCAGTGGAATGGAGTTTTGTATCGCCTCGAGGATAGCAAGCCATGTGAAAGTGAAAACGTGGATTTTCATGGTTGGATAAAGGAGTAGGTTAACTGTGGGAGAAATCTTCTTCCGGATTTTTATGTAAAAAATGGGCTTCAATTCGGTCAAATTTTCAGGAGTAATCTGAGTTTAGCATGTATTAAAGTTTCATTCATTTCAAAACTTTACTTAATGATTTTTATCCCATTTTAAACCAACCCAGATGCTCAGAAAATGGATCAGAATTATGGCTTTAGCTTGTAACAAAGGAATTCACATTCTTGAATAATCATAAAATCTAATTGTGTGCATTGATAATGGTAAAGGAAATTTTTTTGTATGTTGGTATTGTAGGTATGTTACATATATGAAGTTTCCTATTGCATTTTAATGTCATTCTCCTTATAAAATTTATCAAACTTTGCAGAACGAAAATCACCACTATTATCACTCCTGGACACCTTAATTTTTCTAATACTAATCTAATTTTCCAAAATAGATTTAAACTCTTTAAACCAAATAAAAATATTAGATTTATTTCTAAGAAAATATATCGAAGTCCTTCTAGAATAATCATTAATGAATGACATATAATACAAATCCTTAGAAATAGAAGGAACTTTAACTCGACTAAATACACCAGAACAAATTAGGACCAACAACCTACGGGATTTGAGAACTAGAATACAATTGAACACGATTCTATTTTCCATATGCAATGCTAAAAAAAATTGAATTCAAGAGGGGAATCATTCAATCCATCTAAATAATTTTTTTTTTCAAGACCAATAGGCCATTCTCACCTATATGACCTAGACATTGGTTCCATAACATTGTCTTCTATGCATGTAACATGGTTTCTTAATCAAAAAATTATTTAGGTACATAGAAAACATGACCATCAAAAGTAGATATAGGTTATGATTATGAAGGTGTAGATCATTCAATCCATCTAAATATTTTTCTTTTTCAAGACCAATAGGCCATTCTCACTTATATGATCTAGACATTGGTTCCATAACATTGTCTTCTATGCATGTAACATGGTTTCTTAATCAAAAATTATTTAGATACATAGAAAACATGACCATCAAAAGTAGATATAGGTTATGATTATGAAGGTGTAGATCATATAGATCTCTTCAATGCATAATTGAAAAATTATTACACTGAATTTCACTTTTATGAACTTGTACTCATCCTCATCAATTTATTATTTATATATATATATATACAAATTTATTTATGAATCTCACGATTCATAATATATATTTATATCCAAATTATTTTCTCTTTCATATTTTTACTTACAATTTTAATCTTCTATTCCCACTGCATGAATGCTCGCCTTTATTAAGAGGTATCCTTATATGACAAGAAGGAATAATTTCAAAAGATAAATCTCGCATAAAAAAGAAATCTATTTATCTTTCTTTAATGTCACTACTTGCCATGTATACTATATGTATATTGTCAAAAATAATTTTCACTCTTTCATATTTTAGGTAGAACCTTATTCTTCTAATCCAATTTCATGAATGCTCACCTTTTAAAAGTAACAAGTAAACCTTAGAACACCCTTTTCATCACACTGCACTCTAAGAACAAAATATTTTGCGCATTCTATTGGAACAAGAAGTATCCTAGTGCCACAAGAAGGAAGAATTTCAAAACGATTAGTTTACATATCCAAATTTTAGCGTTTCATTTAGAAATGGGAATCACTCTCTTTCTTTCGGTGGGAAGATTTGATGATCTTGTTATACAACCTCACAAAGGGGTAGAATAACAAAGTGAATGGATGTTCATTATTTGCTATTAGGATCTCTAAATTACCAATGGTGGGACATATAAATTGCTTCATCTCATGAAACATATTCAAAATCGGAGGTGTCTAATGAATCTAAGTAGCATCCTTCTTGAAGTAGATGAACTTTTTCTCTTTTAATAAAAGGATGATGTGGGCATTGATTTGTATTATGATCATTTGCCCCATATCTATTACAGTGAGTTATGTGTATTAATTGTAGTTATGTTTCAGTGATGGCCTTTTGTTGTGCTTCGCAAGCCTTTTGTTCAGACACCTTTCCTTTGGAATTTCTTGATTCTTTACATCTGGGCATGAGCTTGCAATGTGTCAAGGTTTTCCACATAGCCAACGTTGGACTTTTTGTCTTGCCTGAGCAGAATGTGTTTTTAGCTTGATATCTTGTGGAATAAAGTAACGATTTTCTTGCTTATACTTGGATTTTTTGGCTGGCTTCCATCTATCTCTTTTCGTCCTTATATTGTGTTGATATTTGTTTGCCTTTTTTTTGCGTCTGATAGGGTCAGTCAAATATGGTCCATACTTTTCACATATGGATTTACTATCTGGTAAATGAGACAATTTCTAGATAGACTTGTGGACTTTCATATATGTATATATTCCTATCAAATCTTTGGTGATGAGTGAATAAATTTCACCCCAAGTATAGATTTCATAAGGCAATTTAAAGACTTTCTGCATTTTAAGATATTCAACAAATTTGCTAGAGATGTCGGCAAGGTATACTTGTTTCCATAAGAGATTTTGGCTGTCTTTTACTTCATATATCCTTTGAGTCCATTCTCTGTGAAAATCTTCGTACTCAGACATCTTTCTACATTTAATGCTCATTAGGATCAGTTCGTGTTTATCAACAAGTTCTTCTTCTACTCCACACCAGTGTTCTATGATTAGTGTGGTAAGGGACCCAATCATATTACTTTGTGGGGTCCCATTAAGGTGATAAACTACATTTCCCTGTTCATCTCTAAGTACTTCTGCTTCCATTTTTGCTATCATAGATGGGGATGAAATAATTTCCCACCATTTGCTTAGAGTTCCCGTAAAACATTGAATCAAAGATTTCCATGCTTCTATCTCATTTCTACCTTTCATACACATTATTCTGTAAGAAACATACATTCTATAAAGCAACTGTCGAATCTGGCCAATTGACAGACCATCTATATTCCATTCGAGAAACCAATCTTTGCCAAATGCTTGGCTATAGGGACATTTTCCTTTTCCTAGAAGATCAGGTGCGGGTGGTCTGTTCATATGATGAGGAATATCTTCATATGAAGGTCGTTGGATAGAGACTAAGTACAAATTGGGAATTGCAAAGCAAGAAGGGTCAAGATCTTCTTTTGGGAAATGAGCTGGAAATTTCCTCCGAGTTGTTTTTTCTTCTAGACTAAATATAGGAGAAACAATGGATATTGGGGAATGAGGAAGAATGAAAGATTGAGGAATTGGTCGATCAAGATGAGCATATTTCTTTTGTATTTCCAAGAGAGTCTTTCCTACAACCGAAAGGATTCTCCTAATCCTTCCATTAATTCTCCATGTTTTTTTAGCAGAATGAGTTGCTTCTTGTTTCACTAATTCTTGAGTCTCTTCAACACAACGAGTGATGTTTGTAACTCTACTATTTAACTGATTTACGGACTAGATTATTTTGTTTGTGGAGACTTGTAAATCTCTGAGATGTCATTTTCTGGCATAATCATTTGTCACAAAAGTGTGTGTAGTCATTCCTCTAAGGGCTTATTAGTCCAGTTTACTTGTTTAGACACAGATTGTACCTTTTTTTCTAAACCAGATAATTGGGTAGATTCATCTGCTAACATTATAGGTACGACTCTGGCTTGTTTATGACCATATTCCAGGATAATACCTTTGAAGGGTGGAAATATAGACGTTGATTCAACTGATTTTCCTTCTAGACTCTTCCACTCATGTCTGGAAGAGATCTCTTGGATCTTTTCTTGCTTCAAACATTTGGACTGTAGGATTTTGCATCTTTCTCTTCTAGTCATAAAAAGAGATCTAGAGATTGTTTTCAGAAATAAATGTCTGCCATTCGTGAGACAGACGAGTTTTTTCTTTATTAGGGATGGAGAGGTTAAACTCATTAGACTTTGGATGAGTAAAATGATCCCAATTAAGCATTTTCTTTATCCAAGCTTCTTCAATGATGTTTTTTGGACACCCCATCATTATAGAATGAAATTTATGGATTTCATTACTAGTTGTCTTTTTGAAGTTTGGAGGTAAGGGATTATTAAATCGACTATCTCGAATAACCTTATCACATTGTTCAATATACCCTAGGCCATATTTGGGAGAGCTAGGTGGTCACATTCCTCTATAGACATCATGAAGTCTAAGATCAAATGTCTCAATGGAGGCCATATGATGAATCATGAGACCTATGATAAAAATGGGAAGACATGGAATCAGGACAATACTTTAAAATCAGTTTGCAGCATTCAAAACGGTGTTAAAATATATAGTGAACCATAGAGAGAGATAGAAGTCTGAAAATACCCGGTAAATAGATGATGTTTGGCTCTGATACCAATTTTGTGCCGCAGCACAACAGAGGCTTCCTCCGACGAAGAATACGAAGACTTTGATGGAGACGTTTTGCTTCAGATGCCTAGTGATCAGCAAGCGTGTGTGTATATATATATCTATATATATATAAATATAAAGAGAAATGTTTTGGAGTCTCGTGGAGCTTTCAAATGGCCCATCGCCATGAGAAGCTCAATCCATAGCTTGAATTGAGTTCACCTGCCGTTCAGGCGGCTTCTCTCCAGTTTCTATGAGAATTGCAGCATTTTCTACACTCCGTAGCTACGGTGGAGGTGGAGACTATTTTGTGGGTAGGATTTTTCTTGGAACATGGTTGTTGTTATTACCTTGAGATGCGACAATTTGTTTATCGCCTAGAGTAGTTGTGATATTTGCACGCTCTCCCAACTCGTCCACGGCCATAATCACACTTTCTTGCCTCGCTACAGTCTCCGTGAGAAGGCATGCAACTGTTGCACTACGAGCGGTGTCCATGAAGGCCATGCCCTGGATTGTTTGGTACTTTTTCTCTTTTTCACTTATTTCAGTAGAATCGTCCATCGTTACAGGAATATCTTCATGAGGGCAGATATTTCTTTCGCTTAAAATAATTGGTTTGATGCTTGCTTCAACCGTCCGATCCTCTGCCTTATTCATTCTAAAAACTAGTGGACTTTTATCTGGAGAAGTTTGGGTAACTTTAAAGTTCACAATTTCGTGTTCTGGGGTTTCTTCCACGGTCTCTGGCATTTTAGTGTCCATAAACAGCTCTGGTTGGGGAATAAAACAAATATGTAATTCATCCACTATTATGTTCAAACGACCGGTCATGAGATCAACTCTGGTGCTTCGGGTCATGGTTTTGATGATGTGCACTAGTTCTAGTATAACCTTGGAGGATTCGGCTACTCTGTTCTTTCATGGCGCCTTTAGGTTCTCTCGTAAGAAATACGGTGCCTGGAATCAAGTGATTTATCAGCACTAGTTGGGTTTGGTTTCAGTATGGAAAATATAAAAGAAGGAAATATTTATGAATCAAGTATACCTGAATCTTAGAGTTCAGGCACCCATTCATAGCTTCTATGCAATATGCTCAATTACGCATTGTAGCTCCAATTTTGATGTACTACTCCTAAGGATATCTGAACCCAAATTGCCCATGTGTTGGTTCCCATACAACAAAGTTCGCCTTCCAGAGAGATATGAGAACATTAGGATAAAAAAGGTATCCACTGTAATGGGAGAGGTGTATAAACTTGACGTGAAGTAAAAAATTATGAGTTGTATGAAGTGAAATGGCGAATGGTATGCTATGAAATATTTGGAAATTAGCATAGGAATCTATAGTATAGACCAACGATTCTTCGATAGTCGTTGAATTTAACACGCATTTGTAGCCCACAGAAACATTGCCCCTGTCACTGTCCTTATCTGAAGATTCCTTGAAATATTCTGTCACCCATCCTACCACGAAACAAAAACGAATTTTCGACATAAGAAAAAGTGTGAAACGAAATCCGTATTGCCAACAACTGAACAAAATCGAATTTTCGGCGTAAGCAAAAGTGTGGAGCGAAATACCAATATATAAAAGCAACATAGGATATTCCATTGGAGTAACGTATTACCAAGATTCTCCGCCACATAACACTAATTAATATTAATATTAGGAAAGGGTGTTGTTTAGTTGTTCTACGAAATGTTTTTTTCCCTTAAATTTAGTGATATAAATTTATATGAATCATTGTTTTTTGTTGTTCAAAATCCATTTTTAAATGCATAAATGAATTCAACATGCTGAAAAACTTTTTAGACACTCCAATTATATATCTCTTAAAAACATCTTCATTTCGTATAACGTTTAGCTTGCGACATTAGGGAAGGGGCACTGGAAGCTAAATGTTAAAACCGGGACTTGGTAAGACTTATACGCATCGACATTAGCAAAGCTAAATGCTAGAACTCGACTTCTAAGTGTTGTAGTTAGGGAACTTATTGGATATTTTATTACCTTCAAGAGATCCCGCGAGCCCTTCCAAGTTGTGTATGGTCAATTTATGAAGGTCTTCTCCGGCCCAAATAGGACAACGAGTAAACTAATCAATATGAAAAGTATGCATCCGATGATTATCATGGCTAGTCATCGATATGCATATTCAAATAAGTTGTAAATGCAATATCTAGAGATGGCCATGAAACTGAAGGTGAGAATGAAGATCAAAACTCCATAATCGTATATGGCTTTGATTTTGGGGAAAAACCATGCAAATGTTGATGTTGTACCTACAATTACTCAATACTAACTTGATTAATGTATGAATTTAAGTAAATTCTATAAGAATAGAACATTTTTTATTTGGGTCCATTGGAGACCGTGTAGGATGTAAAACGTTCACTTTACACACTTAACAAAAACACCCCGATGCCTAGTATAATTGGTTCGACTTTGTTTCCAGCGTGACCTGCAACGTAGTTTATCCCTACAACCAATAGTCCCCCCAACAATGTTGGCAACATTCTCTTTAATCCCTTGCACAAGGTTCCTCCTGCCACAGTAGGCACAATACCATGAAATCATTGTCTCTTTGTGTGTCAATTAATATATATGTACAATATATCTTACTAGAAACAACCGACTTTATAAAAGTGTTTGATATACGTTGATCGATGCCATTAGTTTGGAAAGGTGAAAAATGGTGTCAATCGGCATATATCAACCACTTTCATAAAGTGGTTGTTGCTAGTTGACGATTGACATGCCTTGTGGAAGACTATTAATGTATTAATTAATTATAAGTATTAACACATAAATAMTGTATWAATTAATTATAATATATAATAATAATGTATTAATATATATAAACTAATGGTCTATTAATGTTCATCACATTGCAATGTCCATATATGTTCGTCACATTGATACATTCATTTATGTTCGTCATTGAGACTATGGTTGATCGTGATTGTCCTTCACCTTGGTTGAATGTAGTTTACCATGGCCATGGTTGACTATGGTTGGTCAGGGTTTATTATGGTTGACCATGCTCAAAGCCGACCTTTGTTGACCATGTGGATCTAATTATGGTGGGCTATGTTGATTATATTTAACTAAAGTTTACTATGGAACTACTCCATTGAAATATTGATCATGTTTTTTCATCACAATGTGATGCCACATGATATTGTAACGTTATAGTAGTCAAATTACGATGAAGGGTTTTTGTTTGTCACATTATGGTGTTGAAATATGTTTGTCACAACCCGATAGTGGGTTGTATTTGTCACATAGCGACGTTGGGAAATGTTCATCTCATTGCAATGTTGGTATATGTTTGTCACATTGCGACATTGGGTGGTGTACATCACATTGCGACAATGTGATGTGTTCAATCCATTGCAACGTTTGGAAATGTCTTTCACAATGCGACATCATAATATGAGCAACACATTGCAACACACGGATATGTTCGTCACATTATAATGATATGGATATGTTCATCATATTGCAACATCTGTTTATGTTCGTCACATTGTGATGTTAGGGATATGTTCGTCACATTGAGACATCCATATATGTTCATCACATGGAGGCGTGAGTAAATGTTTGTCACATTGAACGAAAACGATATTTTCATCACATTGCAACCTTTGTATATGTTCGTCACATTGAGATGTCTGTATATGTTCATCACATTGTGATGTTACTATGTTTGGTAGATTGCAATGTTATTATATTCGACACATTGTGGCGTTTGAAAATTTTTGTCGCATTGTTACGTTAATATGTTTGATAGATTGGTAGATTGCAACATTATTATGTTCGACACATTGCATGATGTTACTATGCTTGGTAGATTCCAATGTTACAATATTTGACACATTGCGACATTTGGAAATGTTTGTCACATTATGATGTTAGGATATGTGCATCACATTACAATGTGAGGAAATGTTCATCACATTTTGATGCCAAGGTGATATGTGACACATTGCAAATGTTGTTTATGTTCATCACATTGCGATGTTACTATCCACATTGTGACGACATGCCTATGCTTGTCACAATGCGACATCTATTTATGTTCATCACATTGTGACATTACTATGTTCAGCGGATTGCAATGTTACTATGTTCGTCACTATGCTACGTTACTTTGTTTGACATATTTCGACATTACTATGTTCATGTATATGTTCATCACATTGTGACCTTAGTATGTTTGGTAGATTGCAATGTTACTATATTTGACGCATTGCGGCGTTTGGAAATGTTTGTCACAATTAGACATCACTATATGTGTGTCACATTGCAAAGTGAGGAAATATTTGTCACATTGGGACAACAAGGCGATTTGTGACACATTGCAATGTGTGTTTATGAACGTCACATTGTGACGTTACTATCCACATTGTGAGGACATGCCTATGCTTGTCACAATGTGACATCCATTTATGTTCATCACATTGTGACATTACTATGTTCAGTTGATTGCAATGTTACTATGTTTATCGCTATGCGACGTTATTGTGTTTGACATATTTCGACATTATTATGTTCATGTATATGTTTGTCACATTGCGATATTAATATGTCTGGTAGATTGCAATGTTACTATATTTGACACATTGGGGCATTTGGAAATGTTTCTCACATTGAGACGTTGTTATATGTGTGTCACATTGCAACGTGAGGAAATTTTTGTCACATTGTGACGACAAGGTGATTTGTGACACATTGGAATGTCTGTTTATGAACGTCACATTGTGACGTTACTATCCACATTTCCATGGCATGCCTATGTTCATCACATTTTGATGTTGGTTTATGTTCATCACATTGTGACATTACGATGTTCAATTGATTGTAAAATTACTATGTTCGTCATATTGCAACGTTACTATGTTTTTCATTGTGCGACGTTACTATGTTCAATATTACTATGGTCGTTACATTGTAATGTCCAATTTTGTTCATCAGATTGCAATGTCGGGGCATGTCCGTTGCATGACAATGTTGTTTTTTGATCGACACATTACGAAAATAATGTTTTGGTGAAGTTTTTATAATAAAATATAATTAAATGTTTCTTTTGTGAAAAAGAAAGATAGGAACTTTGAACTAACACGATATATTACATAGATGGAAACTCCCTTCCAAACAAGAATATATAAAATTAAAGTATGCATTTATGCATTCTGA
>JASDQU010588532.1:55404-82352 GCA_032191745.1 Picea mariana
ACTGGAAGTGGGTACTAACACCGAGGACGATGTTATTTTTAAGGGGGAGAGGATGTAACATCCTCAAATATTAAACATTTTAATTAATAATTTATATTTATGGAAATTTGTGTTTGAGTTCATTTAGACAATTTACTATTATTACTTGAATGATTATGAAATATTTTGACTTGCCAACTCTCCTCTTTGGATGGACAAATGCAAGAGACAATTTGTTTTAATATAATGAATGCAAGAAAGAGATGGAACATCCATGTTTAAAAGAGAAGACTATGACTCCATGAGTGGGGAACATGATGGAGATAACTCAGAGTATGATTTGGCAAGTGTAAGAAGTGATTTTATATCATCAACAACCCCTAAAAATCAGTGATATGTGAAGCTGTAAAATCTATACTTGAGTTTGCATACAATAACGATTATCAAACCTCAACAAAAATGAGTCCCTTTAGAATTTTATATGGCAGAAAATGTATGACTTGAGTCAATTGGGATAATCCATTTGATCGACTAATGGTTGGACCAAATATGCTCCACGAAATGGAACATATAGTCAAAAAGGTGCAACATAGTTTAAAAGTTGCGCATGACCGATATAAAAGCTATGAATATCAGAAAAGACAATAAAAAAGAATATAATGTTGGCAAACATGTTTATCTTAAATTTAAAGTGAAACAGAGTGAACACTATTATTAGGAAGTTGTGCTATTCAAAGTACTAGCTTTAGTTCGACCAGTGGCATATCAACTAGCATTACCTACTAACTTGAAAATTCATAATATTTTTCATGTTTCATTATTAAAGAAATATATGCATGATCGTAATCACATTATTGATTCGAGCATGTTGTAGGTAGAACCAGGAGGTGAGTTCCAGGAGGAAACTCTGTGTATTTTGAACATGAATGAAACAGTACTTCGAAACAAAGTCATCACCCAGGTAAAGGTGCAATGGAAGAACTTTAGTCTTGAGAAGGCTACTTGGGAGTTGGAATATGATATGAGAGAAATATATCCAAATTTGTTTTACGAGATGACTGGAAGTTGGTACTAACACCGAGGACGTTGTTATTTTTAAGGGGGGGAGGATGTAACATCCTCAAATATTAAAAATTTTAATATGGAAATTTGTGTTTGAATTCATTTAGACAATTTACTATTATTATTTGAATGATTATGAAATATTTTGACTTGCCAGCTCTCCTCTTTGGATGGACAAATGCAAGAGACAATTTGTTTTAATATAATAAATGCAGGAAACATATGGAACATCCATGTTTAAAAGAGATGACTATGAATCCATGAGTGAGGAATATGATGGAGCTAACTTAGAGTATGATTTGACAAGTGTCAGCAATGATTTTCTAACATCAACAACTCCTAAAAATCAGTGATATATGAAACTGTAAAATCTAGAAAATAAAACGTTTTTAATATATATATATATATATATATAACCCAAATAGAAGCATACTTCATAGGACCTTATCAAACCCAAATAACTTTGGGCTTGGATAAGTATGTTTTCATAGCAGCCCATTTAAACTGCACGAAATGCATAAAGGAAATTAGTATCATGCAAACAAGAACTTAGAATCATAATTAGAATTCAACCCCTTAAGATAAATGCACAATATTGTTAATAATATCATAGGATCTGAATCTATATAGATGATATTGAGAGGTCGAATTACTAAAGGAAATAAAATAGATTAAATTACATGTGTTGACCTCAAATTATTTTTGAATTCGAGAATCTCCTAAGAGCATTTGGAAGCATAATATAGGAAGATCACGGGTTCCCTCGCAAAAGTAAAAGTAAAAGGGGCCCACCATTAGAAATAACAAGAGTTATTCAATTACTTAAATGGGAAAAAGAATAATACTATTCCAACGAGTTAAGAATTTTCAATAAGGAATGGATTATTAACTTCTTAGGGAGGAATTATCAAACTCTCAGACCAAAACCACATACGATTTACATATCATCAATATGTCAAGAGTGTAATTTGAATTCACTAAGTTTGGTACTGTAATGATGGCCTTAGACAGAAAGCATAAAATTTGCGTTTTGGGCGAAACTTTTTGAGGTAAACCCATAACGTAAACAGGCTTGAAATCCGTTTCCCCAGTTATCAAATATTTTACAGATTCATTACTTTCACATGGTTTGGAGACGACCGTAACTTAAAAAACATCATGCCAGAATCCACGGAACTACAAGAAGAAAACAAAGGATAAGGCCTACAAGAATATCCGAATTTAAATATTGATATTGTCTATTAAGGGAGATAAAGCACGAATAATACTTGTTAAACCCTTCGACCAGAATTTCTAGAGCGTACAAGGAGGTAACAATTTAATATTAACAAGTGAAAATAATTGTTGTTGTAGTAGTAGTAAGAATAATAATAATAATTATCAATTTTTAAGATTACAGTCAAGTCAGCCATCAAATTGATGTATGAGATTCTCTTAGTCCAACCATTTACTGGTAAAGTCTAAGGAAATGTACATACCCTACTATACTAATAAAATAGTATTCACAAACATTTAAATAAAATAAAAAAACACCCTATCTCAAATTCTTTCATAAAACTTACGAACCCAAATCAAACCTTTAACAAAATAACTTACCTAAAAAAATTATTGGTAAATCATCTTGGCGAACCCTAAATTCTCTGCGGCAAGACTAACACTACAACTATCAAACCTTTAACAAAATAACTTACCTAAGAAAATTATTGGTAAATCATCTTGGCGAACCCTAAATTATCTGCGGCAAGACTAACACTACAACTAAATTCATGATTGATTGTAGCAGAGTTTGGTAGGGTAAGTGTATAATATGTTGTATACAGAGGAATAATTAGAATGAAGTGAGCAAGGAGACAGATAACCGAAAGAAAGACTCTCACTTCGGACACGAGATACAAGGAACCTCGAGCCCATAAAAATTGTACCAGGTTCAGTGGAATGGAGTTTTGTATCGCCTCGAGGATAGCAAGCCATGTGAAAGTGAAAACGTGGACTTTTGTGGTTGGATAAAGGAGTAGGTTAATTCGGGAGCAATCTTCCTTCGAATTTTTATGTAAAAAATGGGTTTCAATTCGGTCAAATTTTCAGGAGTAGTTTGAGTTTAGCATGTATTAAAGTTTCATTCATTTCAAAACTTTACTCAAGGAGTTTTGCCCCATTTTAAACCAACCCAGATGCTCAAAAAATGGATCAAAATTATGGCCTTAGCTTGTAACAAAGGAATTCACATTCTTGAATAATCATAAAATCTAATTGTGTGCATTGATAATGGTAAAGGAAATTTTTTTGTATGTTGCTATTGTAGGTATGTTACATATATGAAGTTTCCTATTGCATTTTAATGTCATTCTCCTTATAAAATTTATCAAACTTTGCAGAACGAAAATCACCACTATTATCACTCCTGAACACCTTAATTTTTCTATTACTATTCTAATTTTCCAAAATAAATTTAAACTCTTTAAACCAAATAAAAATATTAGATTTATTTCTAAGAAAATATATCGAAGTCCTTAACTCGACTAAATACACCAGAACAAATTAAGACCAACAACCTATGGGATTTGAGAACTAGAATACAATTGAACACGATTCTATTTTCCATATGCAATGCTAAAAAAAAATGAATTCAAAAGGAGAATCATTCAATCCATCTAAATATTTTTCTTTTTCAAGACCAATAGGCCATTCTCCCTATATGACCTAGACATTGGTTCCATAACATTGTCTTCTATGCATGTAACATGGTTTCTTAATCAAAAAATTATTTAAGTACATAGAAAACATGACCATCAGAAGTAGATATAGGTTATGATTACAAAGGTGTAGATCATTCAAACCATCTAAATATTTTTCTTTTTCAAGATCAATAGGCCATTCTCACCTATATGACCTAGACATTGGTTCCATATTATGATTGTAAATCATATAAATCTCTTCAATGCATAATTGAAAAATTATTACACTAATTTTGTGGATTTCACTTTTATGAACTTGTGCTCATCCTCATCAATCTATTATTTATATATATACAAATCTATTTATGAATCTCACGATTCATAATATATATTTATATTCAAATTATTTTCTCTTTCTATATTTTTACTTACAATTTTAATCTTCTATTCCCACTGCATGAATGCTCGCCTTTATTAAGAGGTATCCTTATATGACAAGAACGAATAATTTCAAAAGATAAATCTCACATGAAAAAAGAAATCTATTTATCTTTCTTTAATGTCACTACTTGCCATGTATACTATATATATTGTCAAAAATAATTTTCACTCTTTCATATTTTAGGCAGAACCTTATTCTTCTAATCCAATTTCATGAATGCTCACCTTTTAAAAGTAACAAGTAAACTTTCGAACACCCTTTCCATCACATTGCACTCTAAGAACAAAATATTTTGCGCATTCTATTGGAACAAGAAGTATCCTAGTGCCACAAGAAGGAAGAATTTCAAAACGATTAGTTTACATATCCAAATTTTAGCGTTTCATTTAGAAATGGGAATCACTCTCTTTCTTTCGGTGGGAAGTTTTGATGATCTTGTTATACAACCTCACAAAGGGGTAGAATAACAAAGTGAATGGATGTTCATTATTTGCTATTAGGATCTCCAAATTGCCAATGGTGGGACATATAAATTGCTTGGGCCATATAAATTGCTTCATCTCATGAAACATATTCAAAAGCAGAGGTCTCTATTGAATCCGAGTAGCATCCTTTCTGAAGTAGATGAACTTCTTCTCTTTTAACAAAAGAATGATGTGGGCATTGATTTGTATTATGATCATTTGCCCCACATCTATTACAGTGAGTTATGTGTATTAATTGTTGTTATGTTAAATAGTGATGGCCTTTTGTTGTGCTTCGCGGGCCTTTTGTTCAGACACCTTTCCTTTGGAATTTCTTGATTCTTTCCATCTGGGCATGAGCTTGCAATGTGTCAAGGTTTTCCACATAGCAAACATTGGACTTTTTGTCTTGCCTGAGCAGAATGTGTTTTTAGCTTGATATCTTGTGGAATAATGTAATGATTTTCTTGCTTATACTTGGATTTTTTGGCTGGCTTCCATCTACCTCTTGTCGTCCTTATATTGTGTTGATATTTGTTTGCCTTTTTTTTGTGTCTAATAGGGTCAGTCAAATATGGTCCATACTTTTCACATATGGATTTACTATTTGGTAAATGAGACAATTTCTAGATAGACTTGTGGACTTTCATATTTGTATATAATCCTATCAAATCTTTGGTGATGAGTGAATAAATTTCACCCCAAGTATACATTTCATAAGGCAATTTAAAGACTTTCTACATTTTAAGATATTCAACAAATTTGCTAGAGATGGTGGCAAGGTATACTTGTTTCCATAAGAGATTTTGGCTGTCTTTTACTTCATATATCCTTTGAGTCCATTCTCTGTGAAAATCTTCATACTCGGACATCTTTCTACATTTAATGCTCATTAGGATCAGTTCGTGTTTATCAACAAGTTCTTCTTCTGCTCCACACCCATGTTCTAAGATTAGTGTGGTAAGGGACCCAATCATATTACTTTGTGGAGTCCCATTAAGGTGATAAACTACATTTCCCTGTTCATCTCTAAGTACTTCTGCTTCCATTTTTGCTATCATAGATGGGGATGAAATAATTTCCCACCATTTGCTTAGAGTTCTCGTAAAACATTGAATCAAAGATTTTCATGCTTCTATCTCATTTTTATCTTTCATACACATTATTCTGTAAGAAACATACATTCTATCAAGCAACTGTCGAATCTAGCCAATTGACAGACCATCTATATTCCATTCGAGAAACCAATCTTCGCCAAATGCTTGGGTATAGGGACATTTTCCTTTTCCTAGAAGATCAGGTGTGGGTGGTCTGTTCATATGATGAGGAATATCTTCATATGAACGTCGTTGGATAGAGACTAAGGACAAATTGGGAATTGCAGAGGAAGAAGGGTCAAGATCTTCTTTTGGGAAATGAGCTGGAAATTTCCTCTGAGTTGTTTTTTCTTCTAGAATAAATATAGGAGAAACGATGGATATTGCGGAATGAGGAAGAATGAAAGATTGAGGAATTGGTTGATCAAGATGGGCATATTTCATTTGTATTTCCAAGAGATTCTTTCCTACAACTGAAAAGGATTCTCCTAATCCTTCCATTAATTCTCCATGTTTTTTTAGCAGAATGAGTTGTTTCTTGTTTCACTAATTCTTGAGTCTCTTCAACACAATGAGTGATGCATGTAACTCTACTATTTAACTGATTTACGGATTGGATTATTTTGTTTGTGGAGACTTGTAAATCTCTGAGATGTCCTTTTCTGGCATAATCATTTGTCACAAAAGTGTGTGTAGCCATTCCTCTAAGGGCTTATTAGTCCAGTTTACTTGTTTAGACACGGATTGTACCTTTTTTTCTAAACCAGATAATTGGGTAGCTTCATATGCTAACATTATAGGTACGTCTCTGGCTTGTTTATGACCATATTCCAGGATAATACCTTTGAAGGGTGGAAATATAGGCGTGGATTCAACTGATTTTCCTTCTAGACTCTTCCACTCATGTCTGGAAGAAATCTCTTGGATCTTTTCTTGCTTCAAACATTTGGACTGTAGGATTTTGCATCTTTCTCTTCTAGTCATAAAAAGAGATCCAGAGATTGTTTTCAGAAATAAATGTCCACCATTCGTGGGACAGACGAGTTTTTTCTTTATTAGGGATGGAGAGGTTAAACTCATTAGACTTTGGATGAGTAAAAAGATCCCAATTAAGCATTTTCTTTATCCAAGCTTCTTCAATGATGTTTTTTGAACACCCCATCATTATAGAATGAAATTTATGGATTTCATTACTAGTTGACTTTTTGAATTTTGGAGATAAGGGATTATTAAAACAACTATATGGAATAACCTTATCACATTGTTCAATGTAGCCTAGGCCATATTTGGGAGAGCTAGGTGGTCACATTCCTCTATAGACATCATGAAGTCTAAGATCTAATGTCTCAATGGAGGGCATATGATGAATCATGAGACCTATGATAAAAATGGGAAGACATGGAATCGGGACAATACTCTAAAATCAGTATGCAGCGTTCAGAACGGTGTTAAAATATGTAGTGAACCATAGAGAGAGATAGAAGTCTGAAAATACCCGGTAAATAGATGATGTTTGGCTCTGATACCAATTTTGTGCCGCAGCACAACAGAGGCTTCCTCCGACGAAGAATACGAAGACTTTGATGGAGGCGTTTTGCTTCAGATGCCTAGTGATCTGCAAGCNTATATATATATATATATAAAAAGAAGTGTTTTGGAGTCTCGTGGAGCTTTCAAATGGCCCATCGCCGTGAGAAGCTCAATCCATAGCTTGAATTGACTTCACCCGCCGTTCAGGTGGCTTCTCTCCAGTTTCTATGAGAATTGCAGCATTTTCTACACTCTGTAGCTGCGGTGGAGGTGGAGACTATTTTGTGGGTAGGATTTTTCTTGGAACATTGTTGTTGTTATTACCTTGAGATGCGACGATTTGTTTATCGCCTAGAGTAGTTGTGAAATTTGCACGCTCTCCCAACTCGTCCACGGCCATAATCACACTTTCTTGCCTCGCTAGAGTCTCCGTGAGAAGGCATGCAACTGTTGCACTACGAGCAGAGTCCATGAAGGCCACGCCCTGGATTGTTTGGTACTTTTTCTCTTTTTCACTTGTTTCAGTAGAATCGTCCATCCTTACAGGAATAACTTCATGAGGGCAGATATTTCTTTCGCTTAAGATATTTGGTTTGATGCTTGCTTCAACCGTCCGATCCTCTGCCTTATTCATTCGCAAAACTAGTGGACTTTTATCTTGAGAAGTTCGGGTAACTTTAAAGTTCACAATTTCGTGTTCTGGGGTTTCTTCCACGGTCTCCGACATTTTAGTGTCCATAAACAGCTCTGGTTGGGGAATAAAACAAATATGTAATTCATCCACTATTATGTTCAAGCGACCGGTCATGAGATCAACTCCGGTGCTTCGGGTCATGGTTTTGATGCTGTGCACTAGTTCCAGTATAACCTTGGAGGATTCGGCTACTCTGTTCTTGCATGGTGCCTTTAGGTTCTCTCGTAAGAAATACGGTGCCTGGAATCAAGTGATTTATCAGCACTGGTTGGGCTGTGTTTCAGTATGGAAAATATAAAAGAAGGAAATATTTATGAATCAAGTATACCTGAATCTCAGAGTTCAGGCACTCATTCAGAGCTTCTATGCAATATGCTCAATTACGCATTGTAGCTCCAATTCTGATGTACTGCTCCTAAGGATATCTGAACCCAAATTGCCCGTGTGTTGGTTCCCATACAACAAAGTTCGCCTTCCAGAGAGATATGAGAACATTAGGATAAAAAAGGTATCCACTGTAATGGGAGAGGTGTATAAACTTAACGTGAAGTAAAAAATTATGAGTTGTATGAAGTGAAATGGCGAACGGTATGCTATGAAATATTTGGAAATTAGCATAGGAATCTATAGTACATACCAACGATTCTTCGGTAGTCGTTGAATTTAACACGCATTTGTAGCCCACAGAAACATTGCCCCTGTCACTGTCCTTATCTGAAGATTCCTTGAAATATTCTGTCACCCATCCTACCACGAAACAAAAACGAATTTTCGACATAAGAAAAAGTGTGAAACGAAATCCGTATTGCCAACAACTGAACAAAATCGAATTTTCGGCGTAAGCAAAAGTGTGGAGCGGAATACCAATATATGAAAGCAACATAGGATATTCCATTGGAGTAACGTATTACCAAGATTCCGCGTCATATAACATTAATTAATATTAATTAATATTAATATTAGGGAAGGGTGTTGTTTAGTTGTTCTATGAAATGGTTTTTTCACTTAAATTTGGTGATATAAATTTATATAAATCACTGTTTTTGGTTCTTCAAAATCCATTTTTAAATGCATAAATGGATTCAACATGCTGAAAAACTCTTTAGACACTCCAATTATATATCTCTTGAAAATATCTTCATTTCGTATAACGTTTAGCTTACGACATTAGGGAAGGGGCACTAGAAGCTAAATGTTAAAACCGGGACTTGGTAACACTTATACACATCGACATTAGAAAAGCTAAATGCTAGAACTCGACTTCTAAGTGTTGTATTTAGGGAACTTACTGGATATTTTATTACCTTCAAGAGATCCTGCGAGCCCTTCCAAGTTGTGTATGGTCAATTTATGAAGGTCTTCTCCGGCCCAAATAGGACAGCCGAGTAAACTAATCAATACGCAGAGTATGCATCCGATGATTATCATGGCCAGTCGTCGATATGCACATTCAAAAAAGTTGTAAATGCAATATCTAGAGATGGCCATGAAACTGAAGGTGAGAATGAAGATCAGAACTCCATAATTGTATATGGCTTTGATTTTGGGGAAAAACCGTGCAAATGTTGATGTTGTACCTACAATTACACAATACTAACTTGATTAATGTATGAATTTAAGTAAATTCTATAAGAATAGAACATTTTTTATTTGGGTCCACTGGAGACCATGTAGGATGTAAAATGTTCACTTTACACACTCAACAAAAACACCCCGACGCCTAGTATAATTGGTTCGACTCTGTTTCCAGCATGACCTGCAACGTAGTTTATCCCTACAACCAATAGTCCCCCCAACAATGTTGCCAACATTCTCTTTAATCCCTTGCACAAGGTTCCTCCTGCCACAGTACGCACAATACCATGAAATCATTGTCTCTTTGTGTGTCAATTAATATATATGTACAATATATATTACTAGAAACAACCGACTTTATAAAAGTGTTTGATATACGTTGATCGATGCCATTAGTTTGGAAAGGTGAAAAATGGCGTCAATCGACGTATATCAACCACTTTCATAAAGTGGTTGTTGCTAGTTGACGATTGACATGCCTTGTGGAAGACTATTAATGTATTAATTAATTATAAGTATTAACACATAAATACTGTATAAATTAATTATAATATATAATAATAATGTATTAATATATATAAACTAATGGTCTATTAATGTTCATCACATTGCAATGTCCATATATGTTTGTCACATTGATACATTCGTTTATGTTCGTCATTGAGACTATGGTTGATCGTGGTTGTCCTTCACCTTGGTTGAATGTAGTTTACCATGACCATGGTTGACTATGGTTGGCTAGGGTTTATTATGGTTGACCATGCCCATAGTCGACCTTTGTTGACCATGTGGATCTAATTATGGTGGGCTATGTTGATTATATTTAACTAAAGTTTACTATGGAACTACTCCATTGAAATATTGATCATGTTTTCTCATCACAATGTGATGCCACATGATATTGTAACGTTATAGTAATCAAATTACGATGAAGGGTTTTTGTTTGTCACATTATGGTGTTGAAATAGGTTTGTCACATTATGGTGTTGAAATAGGTTTGTCATAGCCCGATAGTGGGTTGTATTTGTCACATAGCGACGTTGGGAAATGTTCATCTCATTGCAATGTTGGTATATGTTTGTCACATTGCGACATTGGGTGGTGTACATCACATTGCGACAATGTGATGTGTTCATCCCATTGCAATGTTTGGAAATGTCTTTCACAATGCGACATCATAATATGAGCAACACATTGCAACACACGGATATGTTCGTCACATTATAATGATAGGGATATGTTCATCATATTGCAACATCCGTTTATGTTCGTCACATTGTGATGTTAGGGATATGTTCGTCACATTGAGACATCCATGTATGTTCATCACATGGAGACATAAGTAAATGTTTGTCACATTGAACGGCAAGGATATTTTCATCACATTGCAACCTTTGTATATGTTCATCACATTGAGATGTCTGTATATGTTCGTCACATAGTGATGTTACTATGTTTGGTAGATTGCAAAGTTATTATATTCAACACATTGTGGCGTTTGGAAATGTTTGTCGCATTGTTACGTTAATATGTTTTATAGATTGGTAGATTGCAACATTATTATGTTCGGCACATTGCGCGATGTTACTATGCTTGGTAGATTTCAACGTTACTATATTTGACACATTGCGACATTTGGAAATGTTTGTCACATTGTGATGTTAGGATATGTGCATCACATTACAACGTGAGGAAATGTTCATCACATTTTGATGCCAAGGTGATATGTGACACATTGCAAATGTTGTTTATGTTCATCACATTGCGACGTTACTATCCACATTGTGACGACATGCCTATGCTTGTCACAATGCAACATCTATTTATGTTCATCACATTGTGACATTACTATGTTCAGTGGATTGCAATGTTACTATGTTCGTCACTATGCTACATTACTTTGTTTGACATATTTCGACATTACTATGTTCATGTATATGTTCATCACATTGTGACCTTAGTATGTGTGGTAGATTGCAATGTTACTATATTTGACACATTGTGGCGTTTGGAAATGTTTGTCACAATTAGACGTCACTATATGTGTGTCACATTGCAACGTGAGGAAATATTTGTGACATTGGGATGACAAGGCGATTTGTGACACATTGCAATGTGTGTTTATGAACGTCACATTGTGACATTACTATCCACATTGTGAGGACATGCCTATGCTTGTCACAATGTGACATCCATTTATGTTCATCACATTGTGAAATTACTATGTTCAGTTGATTGCAATGTTATTATGTTTATCGCTATGCGACGTTATTGTGTTTGACATATTTCGACATTATTATGTTCATGTATATGTTTGTCACATTGCGATATTAATATGTTTGGTAGATTGCAATGTTACTATATTTGACACATTGGGGCATTTGGAAATGTTTCTCACATTGAGACATTGTTATATGTGTGTCACATTGCAACGTGAGGAAATTTTTGTCACATTGTGACGACAAGGTGATTTGTGACACATTGGAATGTCTATTTATGAATGTCACATTGTGACGTTACTATCCACATTTCCACGACATGCCTATGTTCGTCACATTGTGATGTTGGTTTATGTTCATCACATTGTGACATTACGATGTTCAATTGATTGTAAAATTACTATGTTCTTCATATTGCAACATTACTATGTTTTTCATTGTGCGACGTTACTATGTTCAACATTACTATGTTCGTTACATTGTAATGTCCAATTTTTTTCATCAGATTGCAACGTCGGGGCATGTTCGTTGCATGACAATGTTGTTTTGTGTTCGACACATTACGAAAATAATGTTTTGGTGAAGTTTTTATAATAAAATATAATTAAATGTTTCTTTTGTGAAAAAGATAGGGACTTTGAACTAACACGATATATTACATAGAAGGAAACCTAGAATCACACATGTTCTAAGGACATTCATAGCATATGATCTCGAAGTGTAAAATCTATCCCTTCCAAACAAGAATATATACAATTAAAGTATGCATTTATGCATTCTGATTTCTGGTATTGCAAATTGTGATTGTCCAGAAAAAACAAAGGAAGGGGTTAAAAACAATTATAATTTATAGTAGTAAAATATTTAATTGAAATCCATTTATGAGTATTGTGATAGATTTAGTAAATAGATTCATACAACGAATGTGCTCTGATACAAATTATTCATAGAAAGGTGACAGATCATTTCATGCCATGGTATTTTATTTTTATATTTTATAATGAAATCAATTTTCATCAAAATAATTTTTTTTATAATGAACTCTTTCAAGAAGATATAACATATATTTATATCTTTTATCAAATTTAAGATATATTAATGTAAATACAAATACAAAATGTTATCTTTATCTTGATGTGTTGTTATTAGATATTTGGTTTAAAATATAAAATATTAGACCTTTTTCCTTGATAATAATATATTGTTATTAGACATTTGATTTGCATTGAACACTTTTTCTTTAAAAATAATAAAATTATTTAATATCTTTATTTTTTTAAATTTAATAGTTTATTTTAATGTAGTTTTTATTATTCAATTACATTTAGACTATTTTAAATAATTTAATTTAAATTAAAAAATAATGCTATTTTGTATGTTAGTATTATTATTATTATTTTAAATAATTTATTTTTAGTTAAACCAAAAAAATAATCATTTATAATAAATCCAAAAATAAAACAATAAAATATTTATATTTTAACTCTTAAAATAACATAAAATATATTAATTTTAATATTATGTTTTCTAAAACCATAAGAATAATTATATGTTAAATCCAAAATTAAAACAATAAAATATTTATATTTTAACTCTTAAAATAACATAAAATATATTAATTTTAATATTATGTTTTCTAAAACCATAAGAATACTTATATGTTATGGGTTAGTGTTAATGTTTTATGTTGTTCTTATAAATAATTGTATTTTATGTCTTATTTATAAAATTTTAAATATATTATATAATTAAAATTAAAAAAAATAAATATTAAATATAGATGTCATATAAAAAAATCTCAATTAAATTAAAAAAAAAATTTAATAAATTTTGTAATCATAAATTCAAAAATGACGATGATATAAATCAAGATTTTATTTGTAATTATAATATATAGAAATAATATAATCAATGATATAAAATAATATAAATTAAATCTCTATATAATATAATATTGATTAATTATATTGATAATACAATATTAATTAATTATGTTAATAATATAATATAAATTAATTTTGATGAAAAAGTTATTTTATTATAAAAGGAATATAATAAAATATAAATAGAATATCTATTATAAACATATCTTATATTTTCAATATAAGATATAACTTAATTCCAACCGTAATAAATGTAATCAAATAATTAATATAACTATAATTCTAATAACTCTAACCCTAAAGATAATTAATTCTAATAATTAATTACTTATTTATGAACTATTTTTTATTGTTTCAATCTCTGAGTAGGTAAAGATACAAGAGGAGTTCTTGAAAAGTGATGCTTGCAAACAATTATGAAAGTATTATTGGTTGTTTAACAATATTGAGTTAAATTATAATATAATAGACAAATATACTTATATTTAAATTATCTTCAAAAAGTTATGTCTAAATTTATATGTACAACATTGAAATGGAATTAGTAAACAAAACAAACTAAATCTTATTCTTTTATAACTTTATTATGTCATTTGAACAATGAAAATTGAAATAGTATAAAAAGTTGATTTAATATACCATTTAAATAATATTAAAATTTGTTTTGAATAAATTTATAAACATTTTATAATTTCTATATGCTTAAATTTTATTTATAAACATTTTATAACAATTTCTTAGTTAAATTTCAAAGTTGTACTTTTCACCGTAACTTTGTATTTCTAGTTATAGTTGCTTAATATTTCACTAAAACTAAAAAAACTAAAAATCTATATATGTTTTAATATACGCTTATGAAAAATATGAAGAATATGAAACAATTGAAATTATGGGGCTTCCATAAGTAAAGGTTGCACAAATGTAAATCTAATATTGTAAAATGATAAAAAGTTAATAGTGGAGAAAATTTGTAATTTCAATTAAGTTTATTAATCATTTGAAAGTACAATAATTTCTTAATCATATTAAGTAAATTTTTAAAAGTAAACACATTAACATAAGTTTTTAAAAGTGCTAAAAAATTATGAACATGAGATCTTGTTTATTAATTTGGAAGGACAACTAAGATCTTGTTTATTGTTTGTTAAAATATCATTAAATGTTCTCATTGTCAATAGGTGTAGGCCTTTCAACGTAAATATTTATCCTCCCACCAAAACATATACTATATATATTTTTCTATATATTTCAATTGTTACAAAATTTGATGATGCTTAAAATAATAATGTTTCAATTGTTACAAAATTGGATGATGCTTAAAATAGTAATGTAACCAAATATATACCTTAATTATTGCAAAGTTGCATTATATTAAAAATAACCTAAAAAATATACATTGATAATACAAAGAAAAAAAATGAAATGCAAAGTTGCATTATATTGAAAATAGCATAAAAAATACACTGATAATACAAACTTACAAAGCAAAAAAATGAAATAGTGTTGACGAGTGGATGAAACAATGAAAGGTGTGAATGTGAACTCCACGAACCTTCCTGCAGATGATTTAGCAAAATCCAATCAATTGTTTTTGGAATTTGAGGGCAAGAAGACCCATCGCTGGATGTCACCCATTAGGTGTCGTATTTATACGGACTCATTAATTGTGCTCCATCTCCCATTGAAATTGAATCAAACATATACTTCACTTTCCCAATGAGTCTCTCATTAATTGTGGTCTCTCATTAATTGTGTTCCATCTCCCATCGAAATTGAATCGAACATATCCTTCACTTACTTCCCCAATGAGTCTCTCAACATGTTCATTGTAAGAAGCTTCGTGACCAATATACAAATCTTTGGTGAGTACAATATTGTTGTTTCAAAATACAGTGCAAATGCAATGTTATTAGTATTTCTCGTGTAATAATGTATTTTTTTATCCTGTAATAATATTTACATCATGAGAAAGATATATAAAAAGAAAAATTATCATGCCTCAATGCGAGATGCACTCTGGACTGATATTGCGAGTTGTGGGCAGCATGTGGATCACAATACTAATGCATTCCACCTTTTATTTAAAAAATTAGCATGCCTCAATGCCAGACGCACTCTGGTCTGAGATTGGGAGTTGTCGGCAGCATGTGGATCACCTATGATAACAATACATTTACTATGAGGGAACACCAAAAGGTTACCGATCTATATTCTTATTAATATATTCCACCTTTCATCTCATTTTAGGAGGCCTTGCATTCTTCATTATCACATTTTTTATTCTCCGTTACCACGCCTCGCATTCTCCGTTACCACGTGCAAGATTTACTTCGATAAACATGGTACACACGGTACGATTTCAGTAGTTGTATGGGAGACATGTTACACAATAAAAATAAATTGTTAAAAATTAAAAAGTAAATGACAAACTGTTTTTTTGGATTTGCTAAATTATGATAACTCACTTTATTAATTTCTTAATCCTAAAAACTATGTATTTACACATGCCATGCTTATTAACATTAAATCTTATAAAAATGTCATATCAGGACGTTATCAATATTAAATCTCATTTATTAATTTGCGTGTAAAAAAAAGAATATGCTAACATCTTTAATTATTAACCATAAAATTGGAATTTGTAATTAAAAATTTGATTAAACCATTAATTCTAATAGAAAAACATCTATCAACATAATTAATATATACAATATTGTTTTACATTGACGTATGAATAAGGAGATATACAAGGAGTTCAAAAATAGTGTTTTACCTGCAGTGAACTCAAAGATCAGCATCACTGTCATGACATCCTCACAAGCTTTCAAATAATGGATTCATGAAATAGAAGAGCGAAACGAGATCAAGTGTCATTCCGACCTTTATCGAATGGAAAATTCTCCTTGGATCGTTTCAGCAAGTCGCCCAGACATTCTGCATATGAAAATAAAATCCGAGTTCCAACCACCTGATACTTGCAGAATTTTATCGAACACTTTATCATGCAAGCGTTTAGGTTTGAGGTCGATGGAGCCTTCGGTAATGCTCATCTTCCATTCTATGGTGGATACCTTGACCTTCGATTCCGCCATGKTGAMAATTTAGCTGGATGACYGGTTGTAAACTGGGTATGTTTTATAGACTTTGAGAGAATAATTTAGCTGGGATGATTGGTTGTAAACTGGGTATGTTTTATAGACTTTGAGAGAATAATTTTTTTTAGTTAATTCAATGGCTATTTGATGAAGAAGCTTTGAAGGAATATACGGAAACGTAATCACAGCCAAAGCATACCGTCTGCCTAAGTACACGGATACGATAAGAAACCCTCCCTACCCTACGTATGAAATGTTATGCCCCTACCAAACTAGATGCTCACTTGCAGACAATTTCTCCACGCTGATCGGTTTCAATAGAACAACGTACCTAGATCAATAAAGAAATTCTTGTGCACGGTTTCTGTAGTATATGAGAGTGGAGAATTTTCATTGATAATAATTGATGGCGTGCTGACTAGATTATGTAGGAGTGGGATAAATCTGGAGTAATTTTTTTTCATGATTTATTTTTTTGGTAGGTTTTTTTGCTGTTTGGTTTTAAATTTTTTTTCAATTTAAAATTTTGCTTGTTTTTTTAGTATTTGGGTTGGTTAAAATAAAACAAAACCCTAAGCATAAAGTTATGAAATGCATGAAACCTTGATCATATAAACTACCCCTAAAAATCTCATCAAATTCAAACCCTTTTTTTTTTTAACTGAAAACCTAATCTGTTTACTCCCAATTTAGCATATTTCAATTATTTAGAAAAATGCGGATCTCATCATTTATCTGAAAGTAAAACAATTTGAATTGGCACATATTGGATTTTGGAGCACACTGTTTTGGGAAAAAACAATTGTCCAAACGCTCCAGGAACCCTCCACTTATTATTGTATAATATCGAGCGCATGCTTTTGGCAACCGGAAACTTCGTATAGGGCATCACCTGCAATAAAAAATACTGGAATGTATAATATCGGGCACATGCTTTAGGTAACCGGAAACTTCTTATAGAGAATCACCTGCAATTAAAATTACAGGAATGTTGGACAGTTGCGCGAAAAAGTTAAATTTATTCCCATACAAAGCTAACCGTACCAATGGGGATGGCTATTTCATTTTATCACCCGAAAGATTTAAAAGCATTTATCCAGCGCAGACCCAGCCTGTGAAGAAAATTGGGTGCTGCATCTGTCAAATTTATTAGCTTTCTCCTTGTCGAGTTTATCCAGTTTCTACATCCGAACAAACNCCTCACCGTGTGTTTGCCTCGCGTGCTGACTATATTATTTAGGAGTGGGATAACTCTGGAGTAATTTTTTTTCTTGATTTATTTTTTTGGTAGTTTTTTTTGCTGTTTGTTTTTAAATTTTTTTTCAATTTAGAATTTTAATTGTTTTTTTAGTATTTGGGTTGGTTAAAATAGGACAAAACCCTAGACGTAAAGTTATGAAATGCATGAAACTTTAATCTATACAGACTACCCCTAAAAATCTGATCAAATTCAAACCCTTTTTTTTAACTGAAAACCTAATCTGTTTACTCCCAATTTACCATACTCCAATTATTTAGAAAAATGCGGATCTGCATCATTTATCTTAAAATAAAACAATTTGAATTGGCACATATTGGATTTTGGAGCACACTGTTTTGGGAAAAAACAATTGCCCAAACACTCGAGGAACCCTCCACTTATTATTGTATAATATCGAGCGCATGCTTTTGGCAACCGGAAACTTCGTATAGAGCATCACCTGCAATAAAAATTACTGGAATGTATAATATCGGGCACATGCTTTAGGTAACCGGAAACTTCTTATAGAGAATCACCTGCAATTAAAATTACAGGAATGTTGGACAGTTGCGCGAAAAAGTTAAATTTATTCCCATACAAAGCTAACCGTACCAATGGGGATGGCTATTTCATTTTATCACCCTAAAGATTTAAAAGCATTTATCCATCGCAGACCAGCCTGTGAAGAAAATTGGGTGCTGCATCTGTCAAATTTATTAGCTTTCGCCTTGTCGAGTTTATCCAGTGTCTACATCCCAACAAACAAACGAGATATTCTTATTGCAAGGATTGCTGGCCCGACTAATCCTTCTTTTAAAGTTGGTCTGAACTTTCTCTATATGCTACCTTAAATACTGCAAGAATATCACAATCTCACAACGTATATTTAATTACTAGATATATCGTTGCTAAGCTAGGTTTGATCTTATTCCGGAGGATTAAATAAGTCTCCTACAAACTATGCAGTACATCTGGCGTGGTTTTCTTAAAATTGTTACGTGGACTTTTCTCATAACGTTCCTTACATTTCACACCAAAATATTTGTTTTTAAAGTTAATGTACCCTTTTGTAGTTTAATATTGAAACCCTCGGAGGAGCACTAGTCATCGTATTTGTTGAAAATAGTAATTACAAGTCGATGAGATATTCACTCTCCGCGGATTTGTCACTTACTCAAATTCATTTTAAGTCAGAAGTTATAAATATAGCCGATCTTTATCTTCTCAAGTTTAATTAAGTACTTGAAGAGTTAGTTGTATTAATGGTAGTGTTTAATGTTGAGTCAATCTTACTTCTACACAAGTCAGAGTCCATATAAGTCCAAGTCCTTAGTTAGTCAAAATGATGAGATGTAGATGATGCATAGTGGAAGTAAAGAGGTAGAGAGGAAGAAGAACAACATCAGTAGTTGAGGAGTTGAAGAACTCTGACGACAAGCTCTAAGTCTGTAAAGTCAACATAAGTCATTTGAGCCGAAGCTCATCTTAGGTATTGTATTTTGTATTCCCACACCTCTTCAAAGTTATTAATATCAAGTATTTGTGTGTTGACAAGTTTCTGTCATATTGAGTTTATGTGCTAAGCATAGCATTGTGTTATTCTGCATCCATAAATCATTTTATTAAGTGTGTTTATCCACAGCGTGCAACAAATCATGATTTTGCATCTATAAATGATTTCATTAAGTGTGTTTATTCACAAGACGCAGAGAATCGTGAGTCTGTGCACTATGAGGTTAGTTTTGAGAACTCTTTGTGAAGTCTCTGTGGTGCGCAATATTTGAAACCGCATTGCGTATATTAGTCTGCAAGCGATGTCAATCGGAGAAATATATGTATGAAAGCAATGAAGGCATATTTTTATGATAGAAAGAATATGCTCTTATTTGGAAATAAGTGGTACACACTTCCAGAGAAGTAAAAATAAATGGTATAAAGGTGAATAAGTAGAAGGATAATGTCCGGATATGTTTAAATCAAATCAAATCAAAGAAGAATTTTATATAAAAAAAAAATTTTACATTGAAGATCCTCAACTTGTCGCAGTGGTGCAAATGATATAAAGTTTACATTGAAAAATCAAAAGAAAAGGGGAATTCGTTGGAAAAAGAGAGGTCAAAATTATATGTTTGACTCGAATTAAGGAAGATGCTCAACTCGAAGGAGAAAATCTACTTTTCATTCTTATATTGATATGGTGGAAGGTAAAAGAACTTTCAAGGAATCCAAACCATTAAAGTGGGGGTGGATGCGGAGGTAAAGTCAAGGAGAATGAAATATCAAAATAATTAGTCTAAAATGATTTCCATTGGAGATATGAGTGTTAAGAATATAGCCAAGAAAGTAAATAACTAACAACAAGATCAAGAAGGAAAACAGGACGTGCGGAAAAGGCACGAAGCCAATTCAATTAATGTGTACATCAATAATGTATATATAGTACATATTTCACGAATGTCCTCGGTATGACCGTTAGGGTAAGATAACTAACTAAGATTAGAGAGTTTTCAACATCCCCCCTTAATCATAAGTTCAAGTTTCGAAGTCTACCTTTGATTTGCAGTTCATTCAGGACTTGTTTATATCCTGCATTCTAGACTTGTGTCTGTTCAGAATATGATTGTGTATGTGAACACATGATCAAATAGGAAACAAGCATGCAGTATGCTCACAACAAAATCAGTGAAGTCAATGAAGTTGATAATGATCATATGATAGATCAGTGTTTCGATATTCATCCGTGTATACATTGTGAAAGCGTACACATTGTTCCAGTAGCTTATACTGGTGTTGGATCTCTTCTTGGCCATAATTGTGAATGACGGTCAATGGAATTTGAACCAAGTTTTCAGTCAGGTTCCAACTTTGATTTAGAGCATGTGAACAGATGATCAAACATGCAACCTAGTTCCTCGTATGCAGTCTTGTTCGTGAACATATTGTTCTTGTTAGTTTATGGTCAACTTAAAACCATGCCATTTAGTCGAACACGTCATCTTCTGCTACACATTTGGTTTGTGGTCATCTCGAAACCACCAGATTGGTTTGTGGTCATCCTGAAACCACCAAATGAGTTTGTTGTCACCCTTAAACAACCAATTTAGTATAATACATCAACTTCTTCTATTTTTTCAGAGTTCAGAGATGATATTAAGCTCTATGAATATTTTCTTAACACATTACTAGTTGTCAAGTAGTGGCAGTTTTGCAGGCATGAACAAAATTATGATTAAGGGGGGATGTTAAAAACTCTAATTATAGTTCGTTAATTTACCAAACTGTTATATAGTTACATGGCAATTATGGTACAGTTATGGTATTTTTGTATTATATATGTATGTCTATGTACATGATTATTTTCTCATCGATGATTATAGAGTATGCATTTTCTGCCAATATTCTATTTATCTCTGTTCATCATGGTTTCTTGATTGCTTGAGTTATTTCCATTATGTTTTTGCATTTTTCTTCATTATTCGAAACTTGAAGTCTGACATTTCTCACTAATTCCCCCCTGTCAACTGAAAAGTGAGAAGTCTAGATAATGAGATATACCCACTTTGAAAGTGGAAAAGGGTAATCAAACCATCTTCCAGCGAATTTTGAAGACTCGATATTCAACTTAGAAGGCTACATCAATTGGGCCCCGATCATACCCTATATCATCCAATCCTGAAAAGATTCATGTTCGTCAACTATAGAAATATCTCCAATCAAATACGGTTGTACTTGTGTATAAATCCCTCAATAAAAATGTTCCAATAGATTGGCTTCCAAATACCAACGCCAATTCCCTAACCATTCAAAATGAATATGTTTCTTCTTTCTCTTATGACACCTTACTGAGAGGTGATTTTTCTTCCCACAAAATCTGCATGGGTGAAGATCATAATAGTTTGAATTATGATGGCCAAACTGGTGACAGTGTTTGCACTGTATGGGTTCTTTATCCAACTGATTATCATGATCTAGAATATCTGTAGTAACATCCTCATCAACAATATCTTGTGCTTGTTCCTTACCAATATCCTCAAGCTCTGTCTTTTTATCATCATTCAAAAAACCTCCACTGACAAAGAAAATAGTTTTTCTATAATTAGGAATATGAAAAAAGTTGTCAACATTCTTTTCATATCATAGTCCATATCGATTTCGTTTAAAGAATAATTCTTCCCATGATCGAACAATTATAATTTATTTGCCACATTTATTCACAACTTTTCTGACATAGGGACTTCATCCAACTCATCTTCATGTTTATGAGTGTCATCACTAGTCAACTAAGTGTCTTCATTATTTTCATCCTTGATGTCATTTTGTTTGTTGAAATCACATTGTTGGTTTCGAAGAAAAATAAACTCATCATAAAATAGTTTGTTTTGAAGTTTGAACGTATCAACTTTCTTGTGCGTTACTTGTAAACAGGTAATCATTGTACTAAGAGTGCACTTGTTTATTGCAATTGTAGATTCTATAGTTAAGTTAATTAATGTGTTCAATATTGTAAATATTTCTTCAATTCTTGCCAGTATGTAGAATATGCAAGAGAGATGACCAATGACTTAGACACACAAAATATCCTAATACCCCCTTATTCAATTTCGGGTGGGTCAAGGACGCAAAGACAAATATGCAATTTTATTATGTAGGATGATCTCCTATAACTCATTTTACAAACTTAAAAAAAACCCTTATAACACCTTTACATGTTCAAGGAAAAATAAAACCCCTTATAAGTCCAATTACAATCAATGGAAAAAACTCCTCCTTACAAAACCTTATAACTCCTTAACAAAATTTTGAATATATTATGAGTGTGATCCCACTTGAATTGAATAAGACTTTAACTCATTGAATTTTAATCCACTTATTACTCCCAAATAAAAAATTTAGAATATCTTTCATAAAGCTTAAAGATTTTAAATGAAATTTCTTTACTGAAATTGTTTATCGGAAATTTTTGTATGCACAACAACTAGGGTTTAATTATTTAACTCCTTTCTTGCTTTATCATTACTACCATGTGCCGACTTCTTCTTTCCTCCAAAAGCTCATGTGAATCTCTCCCATATGGTAGGGTTCTCTTAAACAATAAACAATAAAATCAATGCACAATTCTTTCACCAAGATTGCAAGTTATTTGAATGGCAATGATTCTCTTGCTTCATCACGTCACGAAACTTGAGATCGTGCCTCAAGGTATGACCACTTCTTTCAAATTGTATTTGCTTCAGACAGAAAATGCAGGAGTGTGAGCAATCTTCTTCTTCATGTTGATTGTTGGCATCCTCCTCACAGTGAAGAAAATGTTCTCCTCATGCATGTTTTTGCTTATTTGTTCATTATTGTAATTTCAATAATCATTCTACCTTCCCAAATGTGGACAACAGAAGGAACATGCACATTAAAAATTATGATCATGTCCCTTAATACTAAAGAGACTCTTATAAATTATGAATTCTCAAGGCCATTATATCATAAGCCTGCTCTGATACCATTGTTAAGAATATAGCCAAGAAAGTAAATAACTAACAAAAATATCAAGAAGGAAAACAAGATGGGCGAAAAAGGCACAAAGCCAATTTAATTAATGTGTACATCAATAGTGTATATATAGTACATATTGCACAAATGTCCTCTAATGGTATGACCGTTAGGGTAAGATATCAAACTGAGATTAGAGAGTTTTCAACAATCGAGATGTTTTTGCATTCAACCAGAAAGGCTTTAAACTATTAATTGCCCAAATGGGTAACATGAAAATTGATCTCATTGTCAAAGTCCATCCTACAAAACAAGAACTAGTGAATTTGATAGCTAGTCATATATTTAATTGATAATGAATAGTGGACAAGTCCTATAATAGGATAGTTCCCCAAAAGAGTATTCTATCTCTTACATTGGTGGTAGGATAGTTCCTCCAAAAGAGTATTCTATTTCTTATAATTTTTTTACTTTTAGAGATAATTATTATTGAAATTTAACTATTTAATTGTTGGTGAAATTACACCATGTCAACAATTAATATCTACAATTTCATCAATTTTTTCAAATTTCTAACAAAATTTTAAACAAAACTTAAAAAACACAAAACAACAAAAAATTAAAAAATATATAATATTTAAACTACTCAAAATATATCCAAAGGAATCAACAAATTAAATAGTACATATTCCAATCCCCAAATTAACTAGGCCCACTCTTTTAATTATCAATTATTTGGAACATGAATGCCACTCAATTTATAATAAATAATTATATATATATATATATATATATATATATATATATATATAATTATTTATGTAATCAATTTACATCAAAAAGAAATATAAAGTAAGCTATATTTAAAATATCCATCAGAGCTTTTATGTCCCAATGTATATCTTATTTATATTTTTAAATAAAACTTCAAGTGATTCTTTACAAGGGAACTTCTGGATGCTATTTGACTTTGACTGCTAAAGTCTATGGAGGTATACATACCCTACCTATAACTGAATAATTTATGATTGAAACATTTGTTATTAAATTAATTAATAATTAAGAAGGAAAGTAAATATATAGTTTTGGTGAAAATTTTAAATACATAAGAATAGCAACAACCAGATTTCAACTAGTTTTACTTAAATGTGGATGTTTCTAGTTGAGTCAACAAGTGTGAAGAAGGAATCCTATATTTATAAATATAAATATAAATATGAAAAATATATATTCAAAGTATTTAAACACACACACACACACACACACACATATAATGATGATGATGATGATGGTTGACATCCATTAAAATCAAAATTGGTTTATGTTTTCTTGGATTGCTATTCGAGACCCTTTTAAGCTCTGAGTTTTACTAAGTATGTCATATTTATGCTCATTAGAATCAACCTATATTTATGTTCAATTATTTTTCCCAACTTTTTTGTTTCTATAAGGGTTGTTGTTTTGATTTGTGATTTGTTTTTTAACTCCTCCTTCACTATTGCTAATGTGTCCTCATCCTTTTGTTCTTTTATACCAAAACTTATGAGGTTCAAGGATCTACTCTCATTATCTTACTCTATGAGCTTATTCATTTCCTCTATCATTAGGATCAAACTGTTAATTAGTTTTTCTTCTAGCTCTTTAGTCTTGTCCCTAATATTATTATTTTCTTCATTCCTTGATTGTTTTTTTTCTTAGTTTCTTTTTTCTATTTCTTGTAATCCAGCCTCCATTTTCTACACTTAAGTCTCATACCTTAATAATTTATTGCCTATGTTTCTTTGAATATTGTCTTCTAAGTATCTAAATTTATCATCAAGCATTGCTAGTAACTCACTTTGAAGCATTGCTACTAACTCAATTTAAAGTTTGGCTTCTCTCTCTTCTCTACATTTTTCTATTGATGTTATATATCCATAGAGATATATTCACCTCATGAATTCACCACATACATGTTATTCATTATAAACTAATATTTATAAATAAAAATATAAATCCAAATTATTTATAAACATAAATTATATTTATAATGTTTATATGTGTGTGATGATGATGATTAACGTTTGCAGAGACCAATTGGTCTTTTGGACCTTAAGAAGGTAAGGGATTACTTGAAATTCTTTACAATTTTGTTTATATGCTCGAACAATATTAAGAGAAGAAGATCACCATAGTTTTGTTGAGTTAAAAGGTTAGGAGGGTTGGTAGTGTGACAAATATTTTTGAAATTGAAATCTAGCTATAGGCTCTACAATCTAAAAGAAAGTTGTTTTCATCAATTAAATAAAATTAAATTTATTTATATATGTATAATAAATAAATATGGGTATGTGGAAGCTAATGATTGTCTCTCATGAAATGCAAACATGGAAAAAAAACAATTTGTTAACTTGGAGGGATTATTCAAGGTACTTTTACAATGAATTTTAATATGGTGTAAAGAGATGAAAGGTAGGAAATTGAATTAGCTTTCCGAATATACAACATTTTTCATAGAAATTGTGAATAACTATGTGAAATTTAATTTTTTATAACAATAGTATGTTATTTTTCTAACAAAATATAAGGTATATGTATTTTTCCGTGCAGGCGTTGAGTACCTTAATGATGAAATTTCATTCCACAAACTTGTATAATTGCAGAGAACATGTTATTCTAATGCAGTGCATTTTTTGGAAATTTATAATATTAATTTTATTTATTTTTAAATTATCAAAATCAATATATCATTGAAATTACAAGGCCTTTTGTTTGTGCGGGCTAAGAGGGTCTTAATATGATTAACATAAAAAAAATTAGATTGTAGATATTATTCTCATATATTGTTGCATATAACTCATTCTAGAAATGCATAAGTCAAAAAAATGTTATAGCGGAAAAAAGAGAGGTATGTATTCTAGGATTTTGATATATGCGAAGAAAAAAATAGATTAAAAATAGTAAACAATATTAATTTAAAAAAAAAAAAAACTATATATTTAGAATCTTAATAGTTGACTCTATCTATGTTTGTAGTTTTGTCAACAACTAAACTCTATATCCTATAGAAAAATAACATCAAAAACAAAGATATAGAGAGGTATTCACAAAAATGGGCGTTTTTATCAATTTGTAGACCGCACCACTAGGTTATTCATCTCGAATGTAAATTTAATGCAACTAAGTCAGCATACACATTGTGAATCCCACCCACCAAAATTTGAATTCAAAATAATGTGCACACATTTTTAAGAGTTTTCATGTGTCCCTAAGAGCGCACATGCACTATAGAAACACACACATGTTCCTAAGAGCGTGCACGTGCTCCTATAACCTATTTATTATTTTCCATTCCCCCATCCCTCTCTCTCTCTCTCTCCCTTTCTCTCTTTATCTCTCTCTACCTTCGTTCCCTCTCTATCCCCTCCCTTCCTCTCACTCTCACTCTACCCCCCTTCTCTATCCCCCTCTCACTCTCTCTCTACACCCCCTCTCTGTCTCCCTCCCACTCTCCCTCTCTCCTATACATA
>JASDQU010588533.1:12882-28890 GCA_032191745.1 Picea mariana
TTCTTGCCTCTAGGGGTTCTTCGTTCCCTAAAAATAGGTATAGTGAATTGTGCCTTTTTTGTTAGATGATCATTCCTCATAATGTCAGAGAATAATTGAAACCAAAGGTCAACTACATTTTGAGGTTGCTCAGGTTGTCTTGGCATGGCTACAGGGTTTCTGGGTGCAGGGGGTGAGGCATGAAATTGTGCCATCTTAGGATAAACAATAGGTTGTGGGGGTTTCTCTTGCATCTTTGGGCTAGGAATATTTTGAAATATTTCTACAACATATTTAAAGAATAGCTTTTGTTTTAGAGGGTCATACCTATCTTCTTTAGGTGCCACCTTCTGGATCTGAGGTAGAGTATCAGCATCAACTCATGTCTTCACTCCTCCTTGAGTAACGATATTAAGGTTGGGAAATTGTCCCTTAGAAATCCTCTTGATTTCTAAACTGATAATATTAGTTCCTCTTTTTCGTACTCTATCCTCCCATTTTGCAATTAACTCTAGGCAGTCTTCAGTTGCATGCCCATTGGTTCTGCAATGATAGCACCATGGCCACCTTGGATGAGGACAATATCTAGCCATGTGACCTTGCTCATAATAGTTATAGCATCTACTTGGCCCTCTTCCCCCAGTTCTTCCTCCTATAAAGTCTCCTCTGGCTCCACCTCCTCGGCCTCTTCCTGGTCCCTAAGGGTTTTCATTCACCCTGAATGTTGTTCGGTCTAATTTGTCTGCTAGTGCATCCAACGCTCTACATTGATTGGTAGTATTCATGGTATATGTGCAGAAATCACGGTGTATTGTGTTTGGTACTGTTGAATATATCTACATGATGGGGAACTCTCTTGGCCCATGCCCATGGATTCGACAAATTTCACAATACTCAGTTGTTGGTGCTACTTGGCCTCCTGGGAAAGCATGATATGGGGTGGGGTTATGGAATGGTAAGTTCATCGACACTAACGCCACTCCTCCCATGGGTCCTGGTGGGTGCATCATCGAGTTCTGAGGGGGTCCCATTCCACTTATTCACGGAAATTCATTTTCCATATCACCTTCTGTATAACAGTCGGTGCACCAAACATGTGTTCGTCCTGGTCTAGGTATCGTAAGCTCTTAAATATTTTATGTAAGTGTCAATATCTTCCCTTGTAATTGTGCCAGATTCACATCTATTGGGGGTCTGGTCACTCTCATGCTCCTAGGGTATCCTGCCATGGATTCAATATTCATCGAATTCTCTAAGTCATCTATTAATGTGGTTATCCGTTGTTGTGTTAGCGGAATCCAAGTCAGAGGCAACAACCCCTGAATGTACCACTCCCTTTGATGTTCTTTGTTGATTAGATGTGCCAACCTCCCTATGGCCTCTTTAAACTTCTGGTTGTATTCCCAGGTTGATTCACCTTCCCACTGTTATATCTCACGCAACTTAGATAGAGCTTGTTGTCCTGACTGGGGTAGTTTGAACTCTGCTATGAACCTTGTCCATACCTGGCCAAGTGTGAACACTTGACCTTGCGTTACTAGCACTCTTGTCTCAATGATATTCATGTACCACTTGAGAGTGCGACCTCTCAAGGTAGTATGGAACTCAACCATCTTATTCGCATCTAGAGTCCCTCTGGATCTCCAGATTGCTTCACACAAGAACCAGTGTTGCTTAATGTCTTCATCTCCCTTGCCCCAAAATTCTAGGTATCGGGCAATCGAACCTCCCACATGGCCAGCCATTGTTGATCTTGTTGTTCCTATCAATATGAATCCTAACAGTCCTACTTGTGATCTACCAGGGGATCCTAATATCCTCCTTGTACTCGCACTTCTTGGTTGTGACTGACTAATTAATTGTACTGGAACATAATTATCATGAGAAGGTAGTATCGAACTTACTACTTGTATAGAAGACACTTGGGGTATGTGTGATTCGGGGTTCGTGCCACTAGCTTCGAGGCAATTTAATTTGATCTGGGGGGTCTCATTTGCTTCGAATGGGACAATCTCTTTGGACAGATTCTTGATCTTTCCTATTATCGGGGCTGAATCTTCTCTTTCTTCTCCAAGATTCATGTCAGCTTCTTCCTCTCTTACGTATGCACCTTCTCCTTCTTGTCCCACCTCCTGGGGACTTCTTTCTATCTGTGCTTCTCTCTCATTTAATCTTTGACTGGCCATTCATTCTTGTCTTCTCATCTTCTACAATTATTCCATCTATCTTTCCTCTACTTCTCTTGATCCACCTTCTTTCCTCAACTTCTCAAACTGTCTTGTTGCTTTCTTGATCTTGTCGCACCACCACTTCTCAACTATGGTGGCTCTCTTCAAGGCTCGCTTGTCTCTTGAGTACATTTCTTGTTGTTTTCCCCCCTTTTGTCAAATAACCCTCTCCCTCTCTCATTCCATGACTCTCACCCTACCTCACCCTACCCCAAGCGAGGGTGTTTACGCTTCCATCTCAATTGGGTACATAGTCAACATCACCTCCTCCATTAAGAAAACCTCAATCCACAGGGGGATTTCTCTCAACAGTCTTCCCCTTTCATCTTTCTTGAAAATTGCCTCTGCTAGCGAGAAACATTGGTGGTTCTCAGGTAAAAATTCAATGATATATCCCTCTAATGTGGTGTTGACCCAGAAACCAACTACTCGCGTAACTAGACAATCTAGCCTCTGAAGTGCTACTAGCTTTTCGGTATCCCATGCACAGATTCTCTTGAATCATCTTTGGAACTCTGGAGCTTCTTGGAGCCTCCTTATCTAGTGGAAAAATTATTCTGGGAATTTAACCCAGAAAATCTCATACTATTCGCTTGATCTTTTTGAGTAAAAGATTGCTTCATGAGTGTTTCCCGCCGATTTTCTCCTCAGTTCATCTTTTTTCCATATGAAGGCATCATGGTTTCTTTCCCACCATTGATCAGTACCAGATATATGGATCAGCGAAATCATTCTCCCTACAGGTTCCCTTTTAATGTAGGTCCTGGCAACAAAACCATTTTGTTGGCACGAGTTTTATTATACCAGGGTCCTTCTCAGGTTACCAACAAAAGGTACAATGTACTCTGGAGCTCTGGCATTTTCATCTCCTTCGAAGAGAAGAAGTCTCACCCGAAGCGCTTCTGAGACAGATAGATAGGGAAGGGCAGGGAAAAGACTTAAGACGATCCATAGAGCCTTCAAGACTCATTCTCGATCTTGTGTAAGAGACATGAACAGATTTGAAACATACATGTGCAAGAGTCAAACCTACTTACGTTGCGAACAAACATTTAAACATAGGACCATCAAATAGAACATATATTCCATAAATAAATATTGTAATGCATAAGTAAACACACAGAGACACATCATATTTGAAAATTTAGGTCCTTCTTCTTATTATCTTTGGAATATTTCTGTGATTATAGACTTAAAATTACACAATAGTGCACTGTATAGACTCTTGACTCTGAACTCATGTCGAAGAGTTCCAATTCTCAAACTGATAGATCAAATTCACTATAGACTCAAGATTCAACTGACCAACTACACCAACAATGGTGACGACCAACAACAACAATATCAACGTCAGTAACATTAGTAACCTCAACAACACTAGAAACAACCATTTTACACTTATGTTCAATCTTATATATAACTGGATTGTGTCTTCTATTTTGGCTTGCGTGCTTCTTTGTTTTGTTGCAACCATTTTTTGCTTAGTTGGCATTGCACTAAATTTCATAGTTGCTTTCTGTTGCTCTTTCTCGTTCTACTATCCAACCTCTGTTGAAGCTTTCACAACTTGTGCTTAGTCAAAACTTGCACAATTCCTTATCCAAAAATGAAGGGCCCAACATTCCTCATCTCTCCTGAAGTTTGGCTAACAACGTGGGACAATCTTCAATGACATGTTCAAATGAGTTGCAGTAGCTACAAGTGGTACAAGGGTTTTGACAGACACTTGCCAACTATCTTGGTTGTGCACAGTTATAACAAATGATCTAACATCGACCTCGATCCATGCCTCCTCCTCGTCCTCTTCCTATGAATCACTATCAGGGTTGAAGTTTCCTCTTCCTAGAGAGTTAAACTGCATAGCATTTCCTTCCTACTGTACTTCACCTTGAATCCTATATGTGTCTCTTGATCTTTCCTATAAGAGGTCATAAGCCCTACAGTCTTTCTCATCATGTCCCATAGATTTACAGAATGTGCAGTAAAGATTTGTAGGTGTATGAACATATTTTTGCATGTAATATCATTCACCAGAGCGATGTCTATTTCTACATACCTCGCACCAAGGTAGATTAACCTGCTTCAAAGGAATCAGAGATCTAGAGGCCAAGTACTCATGAAATAGGGCACAATGCTCCTTATCATGGCCCTTTGATTTGCATCTAATACACCAGATGTCTTCTCTTTTATCTTTTCCCTTGTCTTGCTTCATATCTTCGACCTGTAGAGACAAGCTACTGAACTGAATCAATATTTGACTCATACCTAAGCTAGATTCTCCCATATGGGCTTATTCTAATTTCATGACGATCTCCAAAGCCTCCGCCTACGAAGTGATCTTCTATTGCATTAGAGGTACTCTGATGTGTGGCAAGAGGGAAGCAATGAACCATTCTTTATTTTGTTCGTATAGAATCTGGAAGCTCAATTGGCTTGTCAAGGTCTTAAACCTCTTATCAAACTCCCACATTGGTTCAACTACTCTCTACTTAATTTCTTTCATTTTTGTAATGCACTGCGACTCTGACTTGGGTTTCTTGAATTTTTCACTCAACACATTCTTGATCTCGTTCAGAGGTTTAGGCTATGCAAATCCTTTAAAAAAATTCATGTACCAACTTAGTGCATGGTCTCTTAAGGTAGTACTGAACTAATCCCTCTTAACTGCTTCATCATTGACTTGCTTAATACTCCATAGAGGTTCACATAAAAACCAGTGTTGATCAGGATCTTCAGATCCATCTCCCCTAAAGATAGGTAGTCTCATCTCATCTGCCATAGATCTTCCTAGGTTTTATGATTGAGTATGTGTTGAATTGTGGGTAACAGTGCTCTGAGTACTCTGGTGACTCTGATTACTCTAGTTACTTAATGCTGCTGAAACACCAGGAGGAGTAATATTCCTAAAGTTTATGATTCTTCTCGACGAGGTTCTACATTATTTTATTCCTCTGGCCCGATGGACCTTGAATATTCCTTGGTCAATAGCTCTTGTGCTTCTCCACTGTAGAACCCTTCATCTTGTGTGAGTGGTTCCTGGCTCTGTTCAAACAAGTTTACTATAGGAACCTCTTTGAAGGTTCTCCCACTGCACATATGTCCAACTTAGGAATCGTTGTCGCTGTTTGAGTTCTTGAACATTAGCTTTTAAATCTGACCCACTACTAGATCTTCAATATGTTCTTCTCATGCAATAGAATCTCAATCTTCAGCTTCAAAAAGTGTAAATTTTTTCCTCTCGGCCCCTTAAAGAAATATCTTTTTTCTTGGCTATATGACTCTACTCTGTCAATAGAAAACTCGGTAATATACCCTGCAATGGTGCTATCAAACAGTGATCTACTTCTCTTGACACGACGTTATCAACTCTCTTAACCTTCTTAATCAATACCGACGTCCAAACCACATATGTTCTAGATCTAATCTCAAAGTGGGTATCTGCTAATCTAGCTAACCACTCGTATAGCTCCTTATGAATTCCTCCAAAGAAAATTTTGTGTATATCAGTGAAGATATACCTTGCTAACCAATCCTTTGTACTAATATTAGGTTTCTTGTTATGGGCCTCAACAAATTCCTTTTCTTGTTCTTCTATCCACTTATGAATATTTGTCTTTGATGGAAACTGTTAGCACCATAAGTCACCTTTGGATTGCAGTAGAGCTAAGCCCAGTACCCATCATTTTATATGTCACAATGGTTAAATTTTAAAGGGAACTAATGGACGCAAACTCAGGATTATATCGCCCTAACTCAGAAAACTAGGTTGGTATGCACAAGTAGGTGAGGTCTTGATTTAACTTAAGTTAGTAAGTTGGTGTAAGGCTGAGTAGAGGGAATAAATTAGTGAGGGGAGTGTAGAGGTGTACCGCAGACATCAGGTCTCCTAGCAGCCCAAAGAGGAAAAAATTAAACACAATATTGTCTTGAATTCAAATCTCAACGAAACTGAAATAATTTATAACGACACTATACTCGAACATTCATCATAATATAGTCACAACAATTCATGTGAATCAACCAATCATGAACTCTTTCAATATCGGAAGGAAAAAAGATGGAGCAAGAAAGATAACTGTCATCACACAAGAAATCTTAGACTACAACACATAACTAGAGAACCAGAAGATTCACTTAAAATTTTACAATATAGGAGCTTTTCTCTACCATTGACCATAACAAAATATCAAAACTGAGTATTTATACTTAGAGGAATTGCCACCACCAGAAGTGTGACCTAGCTAATACATTCAACGCTTTGCATCTAAACATTATTCTGTTAGCCTGCACTTGCATTCTTCTATCAGATGTAATATCATATTGGCATGGGCTTCACAAGAAAATCCATGACAGGGGAACTTTCGGCTGACAGTCTACCCTTCATGCCCAGATTTTCCATGCTTTCCATTTACGTGGTAAAAAACGGTTTTAACCACCTTCCCCATTTTCATTAATTGCTTTTATTGGGATCCGGTCGAAGCCTGATACCCATGAATGTTCGAGGCAAGCTCAAAACTCCTTTGAGTCAACTCTGGCACCTTGAAGCCACGCAAATCCTTCTCTGTGACCAAGATGGGTGTTTCAATCCTTTGCGTGGATCCACTCCCTTGCCCATGCGACCACAGGTTGTGACCTCATTCTTATACATATGAAATCTCAGGATTTCATACTTTGGGAGTTTTCACTCCCCTTGATTTCAAATATCTCGATTCTCAATCTTGTGCAATGACCATCTAGATCGATGGTTGGATCTTCTTTGAATTTAATATCCTTGATCAATTTTCTCAAACAATATCAGCTGCCCACTACTCGACAGAAGCCTACTTTTCTTTATGGCCCTTCTTTCCCTACAACCCTGGGCTATGATCATAGGATTAATTCTTAGGCACATCGTAATTTCGCGTTTCGCAAAATTGAGATGTGCTCCATGTTCAAAACTCCAAGTCATGAAATCACGATCACCCATATCGAGCAAAATGTGTCTCTTTGCATCGGACAACCCAGATCATATCAGCGTTTCAGGGATAGGGATGTCATCACTTTTCACTTCCGCCTTCCTAAAATGAATTTCTCTATGGCTCGGATATGGCACCACATGCCCTGCTGGAACGGATGGCCCCGATTATTTCACGTCTTCATGTTTCGTGATTCCTCATGACTTGGCCCTTTCACTGCTCCATCCTACAAGTTAGTGAAACGTTGATCCTGTGCCATGTGCCCTTTCCAATATTGACGACTAGGATGGCATCACGATTTCGTAACTTTTCCTGACGTTATACTCCGTGCAACTGTATGGTCCCAATCAACCGATGGTTGTCCATCTGACCTTCCTGATGGATCTTCGCCGTTGAAAGTTAATCTATCTTTCTCACTTGATTTGATTCCACATCAAATTTATTTAAGTTTTGCGCTTGGTTGCAGCATGTGAACTATCACTTGGATGACTGGCTAAGGGCTCAGGAAAATAAGAGGATCAACCACAAAGGTAAAAAGAGGTGATCGAATTTAGGGAAAACATAAAGGCTTATGTCCGATACTTCCCAGGAAATCCAACAAGGAAAATAGGTTGATCAAATGGATGAGGATAAATAACAAAAAAATACAATCCGAGAGGAAAAACCTTACGATCAGGTCTATAAAAGGAGGAAAAACAAGAAAAATTACATACTTAGGTAGAAACCATAATTCACAAGACTTTGACAAGTTTATATGCTAACATTGGCTCCACAGGGGATGGCATGCTCCCTGCGAGCTACTAAGAATGCATAGCTCCAGTGCCTTTACTTTGGGTTATGGAATCTCCTACTAAAAACAAAAACGTAAAACAAGAATGATATTTACAATGGTGGGATGTCGACTATGGCTTTTAAACAAAAACATTTTTAAGGAAGTGCCCATTTACCGGGCCACCAAACACTTCATCACCCTCCAAATTATATAACCTGTAAGTATTATTTGGAAATGCCTCAGAAATATTGAAGGGTCCAATCCAAAGGGCTTCAAATTTACCATTCTTTCTCTTGTCCTTCTTGGGCACATCCCATTTGAGTACTATATCTCCCAGCTAGAAATCCTCTTTTCTCGCCTTTATATCAGAGGCTTGCTTGATCTTTTGTTGACGTTCATGTGCTTTGTCTAGTAGTTTCTTTGTAGTTTGTTGCACTTCGACCAGCTGATGCATCCTCCTGATCATGTCATTAGGTTCTTCCTGGAAATCTTGGAAGAACTTTGCCACTGGTAAGGAAAGCTAAGAAGGAAAAACTGCTTCAGTTCTATATACAAGTTGGAAAGGGGAGATGCCCATGGACCTCTTTGTTGTCACTCTATCAGCCCAAAGAGAAAACTTGAGCTTTGAATCCCAGGCTTTCTTGTTGTCTTCTAACAGTCTTTCGATGATCTTTATCAAGCTTTTGATAGAGGACTCTGCTAATCCATTTCCTTGTGGATAGAAAGGGGTTGAGTGAATTAATGAAATTTCAAACTACTCACAAAACAAGATTAATGGCTTAGCCTTGAAGGATGCAACATTATCAGTGACAATCCTTTCAAGCAACCAAACCTTACTATAATATCCTCCAGAAAACTAATGATCACCTTATGAGAAGCACTCCTGGTGGGGATAGCCTTTATCGACTTGGTAAAATAATCTGTGGCAGTCAAGATCCATTTGTGCTGACCACTTGATGCAGGATGAATTTCCCCAATCAAGTCTAGGCCCCACTGCCGAAAGGGTCCTGAAGCTGCCACAAGATTCAATGGCATGGACTTGAGCTACTGCTTCCCAGAAAATTTCTAAGATTTTATGCAAGCCCTAATTTTTGCACAGACATCAATGAATAGAGTAGGCTAGAAGTACCCATCCCTGAGAATTTTATAGGCTTTGGTTCTCCAAAAGTGATGTCCCCTGCATAGGCTGTCATGAAAATCAAACATAATCTTTTGGGCCTCCTGTGGGTCTAAACATCTCAAAATCACTCTTAGGGGGTCTTTCCAATAGAAAACTTGGTCGATAAGGCAATATATAATTTCTTTGAGCTTTAAATATCTTTCCTTTCTTTTCCCCATTCCATATAGAGGTCACAATATTTGTAGGAAATATATGATATCTTTGTACCAAGATAATTCTGCCAGTGGGGGGTTGTCCTGAGGGATTTTATTAAACACTTCAACCTACTGATTTTCTAAGCAAGTGTTGATGAAGTTAACGTCCAAATATTTACAATTAGATTCAACCAAGAGCTTGGCTAAACCTTGGCTTTTAACTATCTTGGTGGGTTTTATTTCTAGATCAAATTCAAGGATTCTGGAAATCCACTTGCTCCTTCTCCTGTCTATGTCAGGCTGAATGAGGATTTCCTTCACAATAGCTAAAGGAACATGTGAAATGATCTTCGAATGCAGAACATATACTCTGAAAGCCTTGAGGGATTTCACCAAGGCATAGGCCTGCTTCTCCATGATGTCATATCTGAATTTTCCGTCTCTTAATGCTCTGCTGAAAAAAGAAATAGGTTGCTCTAGCCCTGCATCATTCTTTTGTAGTAAAACAGTGGCTACTATGTCAAATGAAGCAAAGGAAAAAATTAGAAAATACTTGGAATAGTCAGGACTGATTAGCACAGGTGCTTTAGTGGGTGCCTTCTTAATTTGGTTGAAGGATTCTCTGGACTCAATATTCCATCTTACTTCATTCCTCTTTCTGAGCATGGTTGTGATATGCTTCACCAATTCAATGAAATTTGAAACAAATGTTCTGAGAAAATTGATTTTTCCCAGGAAGGACTAAAATTCTTTCTTGGATCTAGGAAGTGATAAGGCTTGAATAGCCTCAACCCTTGTTGACTCAATCCTGACCACTTCAACTGATACAATGTGTCCCAACAATTTTCCTTCCTGCATGGAAAATAAAGAATTCTTGGGATTTAGGGAGAGACCAAACCTTTTTCATTTCGAGAAGACCTTTCTCAAATGTTAACAATTCTCTTTATCATATTTGGAGAAGATTGTTATGTCATCCAGATAAATGACCACAAATTTATCCCTTTCTCCAATGAAGGTGATGTCCATGGCTCGTTGAAATTTTTCTCCTGCATTCATCAATCCAAAGGGAATTTTGGCATACATGAATGTGCCCTAAGGAGTGGTGAAATTCGTCTTTTCTCTATCTTCAGGCAGGGAAAAGATCTTATTGTAGCTAGAAAATCCATCAATCATGGAGATCCTGGATGTGCCTATCACCTTCTATAGTATGTGTTCCATCTTTGGAAAAGGGTAATTGTCCTTCTTAGAGATTCTGTTCAGATTTATGAAATCAACACAGAGTTTGATATCTCCATTTTTCTTCCTCACTGGGACCAAGTTGGCCACCCATTCAGAATATCTGAAAGGGACAATGATTTGGGAGTCCAAAAATTTTTTTACATCCTATTCCATAATAGGAAACAACATAAGATTTATTTTTCTTAACTTCTGCCTAAATGGTTTGGCCTCCTCCTTCAATGGAATCTTATGCTCAATAACGTTGGTGTCATATCTTCTGAGATCTTCATAGGTCTAGGAAAACACATCAACAAATTATTTTAATATCTTAGCATACTCGGATCTCTGCCCCCTTGACATGTTGCTTGACAACTTGACAAACTTTGGATCCTCCTCTATACCAATATTTCACTCAGCTACATCAACATCCTCAGTTGGGCCTTTAAAATTTACTGCCACATCATTCCCATCGAACAATATTTCTAAAGGAACTAGTCCCTTTCTAATTTGGTTGCTAGGTAGTTGAACAATATGATGATTAACATTTTTATTTAAAAAAACATCAGCGGGAGGGTCACCTTCGGAATCATGATCCTGATCAATGTGCAATGTAGAGGACTCATCAATAGACTTGAGAAATTTTCTGATTTCAAGACCATCCTCGAACACCTTCCAATGCTTAATATTGTCAGGTACACAGGGCCTATATCTTACCTCAACATCATACCTGAGCTTAGGAGGCAGTGGGATTCTGAAGCATCTCGTTGAGACTGCCAAAGAATCATCCCTAGTATTCTCCTCTCTCGAAATAAATGAAATGTTGAAAGCTAAAAAGAAATTGTCAATTAGGTCCCAGACCTCATTTTTATAAGTCTTAAGCTTAGGGTGCTTTGCATGATAAACATTTTTGACTTTATAAACAATTAGTGTGGCATCCCCAAATACTTCGATCTCTTCAATCCCCATGTCTTTCGTAGCCCTTAGACCCAAAACAAGAGCCTCATACTCTGCCACATTGTTGGTATCTTCAAATTCTAGTTTATAGGACAAAGGTATAGCCTCTTGACATGGTGAACTCCAGCCCCAACACCTTCCCTAGAAGAGGCCCCATCGAAGAACATCTTCCAGACAGAGGTGGTTGGAGCAGGGATTTCACGAAAAGAAATGGGTTTCTTTTTTATTTCAAGAGGAGTTTCAGGAGCATCCTTGAGTTGCAATATGTTGGATCCCAACTCAGTGTGAAAATAAAAAATAGGATGGTTGATGGGGTTTGCTTCATCACTGATGATGTACGTGAGTTGTGCTTCCCTGTAAAGTCTCCTTTGTTCACCCCCGAACATAGGAATGGTGGCATATGAAAGTTCCATCTGCAAGGTTCCCCCCAGTCTCTTTATCCAAGATCTATATAGGAGCATTCCAAACTTAGGGGGAACATCAGCCACTACGATATACATGACCATGCTTTTCATTGGCAGTTGGAACAGGGAGATAGCCAGGTCTTTGATAACCCAAAGGCACTTCACCTTCCTGGAATCGAAAGAATACAGGTCGTGGTAGGTTTTTGTAACCTCCAACCCAAGTTATTCCATGATAATCTTAGGCCTAAGATTATGAGATGCCCAGGAATCCATTAAGAAGTTATGGAACACCTTATCATGGATTTTCAATGAAGTGTATAAGGGAGGGGAGGAATCATCTATGTCTTCTACCAAAGGTCGTAATATGACATCTGGATTTTCATCTTGCAAATTGATTGAGTCTGTGGGATGAATTGTGAGTTCAAGCATCAACATCTTAGAAAGGCTCTTTTTGAAATCTTCATGCTTGACCAACTTCGAAAGGGGTACAGGGATCCTAATCTTTTGAATCTCATGCTAAAAATTAAAAGGGGATGTAGGCTTTAGTATTTCTTTTACTTATGGGACAGGAGTTATGGCTGCTTGAAAGGAGGTTCGAATTTTCTTATCTTTGATTCCATTTGCTACCTCTTCAGAAGGCTTCTCTACTCTAGTGGATTGATTAGGAACATCAGGCTTTCCTTCTTTCTTCTTAGACATGAGGTTATATCTGTTTGGGTTGTTGCTGGACTTTTCCCCTTTTCTCAACTCATTTAATTGACTATCCATAAGAGACTCTTCATATGTAGTTTGGGTTAAATGAGGAAATGAGGGGGTGTTCCCAAGACAATGAATTCCAGGGTCAAGCTCTTATTCCTCTCCTTCTTCATTAGCAACAAGGTTATTTTGGAGGGGGGTCTAGATTTTTTGATCATCTATGTCTCTACTCCTCTGGTCTCTTTGGATAATCTGAGGAGTATTGTTAGGCCTCTCTGTTATCAACATTTTGGGGATTTCTGTAGTTCTTCTTTCTTTCTAATTCGATCTTTTCCATTCTAGCGTAAAGTGATTTTAGTAGCTTGGTCACTTCATCCGTTTGAGGGGGGAAATAGAGGAAATAGAAGTTGGTGTTTCAGACATACCCATTCCCCTGTCTCTATCATCTTTACCCCTAAGTTTGTCAGCTTCCAACATATTGGATTCTACTTCAAGGGATGCATCCTGCATATGATCCAAGGAAGTAGCTCTTCTTTCTCTCAACAAGAGGCAAAAGTTATGGCTGGAAGCATTAGCATAAGTCATTTTGGCATAGATTTATGTGGGCTTAACTTCAGCTAGAATCGTTTTGTACATCTTGTTAAATCTCTTCGAGAAGTCTGAAAAAGATTCCCCTTCCTCTCTCTTAAGTGCCCCAAATTCTGTAATATAATAAAGGAGATCTGTTTTATTCCCCCAGTGCCTTAGGAATGCATCATCCAAAGAAGCAATCCCATTGATAGATCTAGGAGTCAAATCCTTAAACCAATCTCTGGCATCACCATCAAGGCTTTGCACCAAAACTCTCATCCACACATCTTCATTTTCGATGGCTTGAATCTCTGCAAATCTATAAAAGGATGAAATTTTCTCTTATGCAGTCACGTCTCCCTCCCCTGTGAACTGGGGCATGTACTTAAGGTAATCTGTGGCTAGGAGATCACTCATAGGCTAAGGTAAAACTAGGCGGGCGTATCTAGCAGCTAATATGTCAACCATTTGGTTCCTAGGAGGATTAGCACTAGCCATTTGGATGTGAACTGGAGGAGAGCCAGAAGAGTTTGAACATGTAATGTTGGGGCTGTTCTTCTAGGAGAAATAGGAAACAACAGAGGATTTGGAGGAAAATCCACAGGGCTTTAGGGAATAAAGGTTTCCCACTCTATCGAAATAGGGACTGTAATAGGAGGAAGAGTAGTGAAACTAGGAGAGGGGAAATCAATAGGAAAACTCCCGAAAATAAAACTTCTAGAAGCTCCGACAGATGGTATAATAGGAAAATGAGAAACAACTACCGGAGTTGCTATGGGAGAACAGTGAAAATCATCAGAAATACCTGGTTTAGCAGCAGAAGTACCTTCTTAGAGGGTCTGTCATCTTCTGATAATTTTATTTGGGTTAGCTTCAGGTGTTGCTAAAAGAATATGTGGAGTAAACCTTGTGTGTTTGCCTCTAGAAGACACAACTGAAACAGTGGATTTGCCAAGTGCACAGTTGCAATATTCAATGTACAGAGTTCTCATGCACCTTCGGAATTAGTAAGCTTTGTCGTTCAATCCTAGGGAAAATATTCAATTTGTCTGCGGTAGCGGCGCCATAAATGTTAGCACCAGAAGTCACCTCTGGATTGTAGCAGAGGTAAGACCAGTACCCATCATTTTATATGTCACAATGGTTAAATTTTAAAGGGGTGTAATGGATGTAGACTCAGGATTATATTTCTCTAACTCAAAAAACTAGGTTGGTATGCACAAGTAGGTGAGGTCTTGATTTAACTTCAATTAGTAAGTTGGAGTAAGGGTGAGTAGAGGGAAGACATTGGTGAGGGTAGTGTAGAGGTATGTTGCAGACATCAGATCTCCTAGCATCCCAAAGAGGAAAAACTTAAACACAAGATCGTCTTGAATTCAAATCTCAAGGAAACTGAAAGAAGTTATAACGACACTATAATCAAACATTCATCATAATACACTCACAACAATTCATGTGAATCAACCAATCATGAACTCTTTCAGTATCAGAAGGAAATAAGATGGAGCAAGAAAGATAACTGTCATCAAACAAGAAATCTCAAACTACAACACATAACTAGAGAACCAGAAGCTTCACTTAAAACTTTACAATATAGGATCTTTGTTCTACCATTGACCATAACACAATATCAAAATTGAGTATTTATACTTAGAGAAATTTCCACTGCCAGAAGTGTGACCTGACTAACACATTCAAAGATTTGTGTTTGAACATTCTTCTGTCATCCTGCACTTGCATTCTTCTATTAGACGCAAGATCAGATCGACATGGGATTCACAAGAAAATCCATGACAGGGGAAATTTTGACTGACAGTCTACCCTTCATGGCCAGATTTTCCATGCTTTCCATTTATGTGGTGAAACGAGGTTTCAACCACCTTCCCCATTTTCATTAACTTTTTTTATTGGGATTAGGAGGAAGCCTAACACAAATGAATGTTCCAGGCGAGCTCACAACTCCTTTGAGTCAACTCTGGCACCTCGAAGCCACGTAGATCCTTCTATGTGACCATGATTAGCACTTCTATCCTTTTTGTGGCTCCACTCCCTTGCCCATGTGACTGCAGGTTGTGCCCTCATGCTTATACATATAAATCTTAAGATTTCACACTTCGGAAGTTTTCACTCCCCTTGATTTCAAATATCTCAATGCTCGATCCCGCGAAATGACCATCTAGATCAACGGTCGGATATTCTTTGAATTTAACAACCCCAATCAATTTGCTTGAACAATCTCAACCACCCACTGCTCAATAGGCACCTACTTCTCTTTATGGCCCTGCTTTCCATACGAATCTGGGCTGTGATCGTGGGTTTAATTCTTAGGTGCATTGCGATTTCTCATTTCTCAAACTCGGGATGTGCTCCATGCTCAAAACTCCAAGTCGTGAAATTAAGATCACCTAGATCAGGAGACACGCATCTCTTTTCATCAGATGACCTATATCATATCAATTTTTTGGGGATAGGGATGTCAGCACTTTTCACTTACGCCTTCTTAAAATGAATTTCTCTACGGCTCAGATCTGGCACCACGTGCCCTGCTGGAATGGATGGCCCTGATTATTTCGTGTCTTCATGTTTCATGAGTCCTCATGACTCAACCCTTTGACTTCTCCATTCTATGAGTCAGGGAAATGTTGATCCTACGCCACGCACCCTTCCCAAGATCGACGGCCAGGATGGCATCATGATTTCATAACTTTGCCTCACACTTTACTTCGTGTAGTTGTATGGTCCCGATCACCCGATGGTCGTCGATCTGATATGCCTGATGGATCTCCGCCATTGAAAGTTAATATTTCTTTCTCACTTGATTTTCCACATCAAACCACTTTAAGTGTTTCACTTGGTTGTGGCATGTGAACGATCACTTGGATGACTGGCTGAGGGATTGGGAAAATAAGAGGATCAAC